>CM019150.1:215401015-215477570 GCA_009733165.1 Naja naja | reverse complement strand
GAGGAAGTTCTCAACTGGATGTAATTACTAAGCACACAAAGAGAGAAATACACAGAAACACACGTACGCAAGTTCATGTCCCTTTTATTAAGGGAAAGTGCTGGAATGAATACAGCTCTTGTAAAGTTTTTGTGGGACAGTTAAGTATCTCAGTAAGGTTTGTCTTCCAGAACACTTAGTAAGTCAACTTTCCCCCCACAACTACCCCAACGGCCTCAAAATGCATTGAAATCTCTCCATATATCGTGATCACCTTCTGTGCTACTCTCCAATGCTTTAAACTTTCAAAAATTAATACAATAATTTCAAGACATAGACACCACTGGACCGCCAAGTACATTGATTAACATTCCTAATGCAGATCCAAGATCTTGGTCTCATTCACCACTTGTTAACCCTTTGAAGTTTATACCTCTTTAAAAAAAACCTTAGTAAGACCACACCTGGAATTAAGAGTGCAGTACTGCAAGCTACATCTGCTGCAGCCAGCTGCCTGCAATTTGGCAGTTCCGAAACTTACCAGGCTCAAGGTTGACTCAGCCTTCCATCCTAAATGAGGACCCAAATTGTTGGGGGCAATAGGCTGACTCTGTAAAACTGCTTAGAGAGGGCTGTAAAGCACTATAAAGTGGTACATAAGTGCTACTGCTATTGCTATTACATCCACTTTTGGTCACCACATTACAAAAAAGATGTTGGGACTTTGGAAAAAGTGCAAAGACGAGCAACTAAGATGATTGAACTTGGTGTCTAGAACATATGAAGAGCAGTTGCAGGAATTAGGCTTGGCTAGTCTGGAGAAACGAAGGACTAGGGGTGTCCTGATACCAGCATTCCAACATTTGAGGGACTGCCACAAAGAGGAGAGGGTCAACTTATTTTGCAAAGCACCAGAAGGCAAAACAAGAAACAATGGATGGGAACTAATCAAGGAGAGAAGCAATCTGGAATTATGGAGAAACTTCCTGACAGTGAGAATCATCAACCAATGAAATGGCTTGCCTTCAGAAGTTATGGGTGCACTTGCCCAACATTGGAAGGGTGATTAGATGCCAACAGAAAACCTGATAATCCAGAAAGTCTACGATTGCGCTGAAATGGACAAACTTACCCTAAAATGAAAAAAAAAGGAAGACTCAAAATATACAGTCTGAGAAAACTGGTATAATTGGATAAATGATAGTAACCAGTGAGGAAATAGATAAGCAAGGGAAAATATAAAGAAGTTATAACAGTAGTATTAACCAGATGTATAAAATAAGTATTAGAATATTGTTTGATAAGAACGCACCGTCTAATTAATTTGAAATGTATATGTTCTATGTTTTTTGGTTTCATTTTTAATGAAATGTTTGTGTATTGTATATATCTTTTTAATGTTCAATAAAGTTTATTTTTAAACTTAAAAAAAAGAAGAAGTTATGGGTGCTTCATCACTGGAGGTATTTAAGAAGAGACTGGACAGCCATGTGTCTGAAGCTTTTGTGAGCTGCAATACACCTCATTAGATAACAACAGGTGTTATTTTGCAATGGCAAGTCCCAAAGAAGGTTCCACACCCATTTGCATTCTGACTCAGGTGACCCTGAGGATACAGATGAATAAAGGGGCCTCAATAGATCTCAGAGAGAGTGCTATTTACCAGATGACTGCAAAGAATATAAATCCTTCCATACCCCACCATTCGGTCAGAACTGAAGAAGTTTCTTGGATGAGAAGCTAAATGTTTTCAAGGAAAAACCCAAGAGTCCAGTTGTCTCTTGGAAAAGTAACTTTGGGCCAGTCATGAGCTGGATGATTGAGAATCCCCATAGACATTTAACAAAGGCAGGTTCCTGTTATTGTGCTGTGAATATTGGCTTTAGGGAGGAAAAATAATCAGTTTTAACTCTCTCCTGCTAACCACAGAACCAGTGGTGGGTTTCAATTTTTTTTTACTACCAGTTCTATGGGTGTGGCTTGGTGGGCATGGCTTGGTGGGCATGGCTTGGTGGGCATGGCAGGGGAAGGTTACTGCAAAATCCCCATTCCCTCCCCACTCCTGAGGGAAGGTTACTGCAAAATCCCATTCTCTCCCCACCCCACTAACCTGCTTTCCAGCTCCGTTGTCCTGTGCAGGGCAATGAAAGAAGACCCAGCCGATCAGCTGGGAGTCGGGAGGCAGAGAAGAGATGGGGCGGGCCAGTCAGAGGTGGTTTTTGCCGGTTCTCTGAACTACTCAAAATGTCCACTACAGGTTCTCCAGAACTGGTCAGAACCTGCTGAATACCACCTCTGCACAAAACCCTTCTTTTAGAAAACTCATGGAGAAAAAGATGTCTCAAAGAGGTAGGACATGCATGATGTTACAAATGCAAACAGAACATTTTGGAGGACAGATTTAATTTCGTAATCAAAGTTTATTTATACTTTTTGGAGGGGAAGGTTTAAGGGATGAAATGTAATGCTACACATTTTGAAGAGATTTAATTCACCCTCTTTCGCAATCTTCAAAGCGGTCTCTCATGCTTCAGAGCATAGCTCTCTGTATGCTGTACAAAGCCTTCAATTCAACACTTTTGCACCCTGGGCCAAATAGGTAGGTTTCCTCCAAATTCTATGCCATCAATATATTTTTGCAGCTAGGTGCTTTTACACATCCTTTTGTTTAATTCATGGATGTTTAAAAGGAGCAAGAATATCTGATTCAGTTCACATAAGTTCCAATTACGTAAGATCAAAGAGAGCAAAATTAATTTCCCTTCCAATCCCTACTAATTTCAACCTCGATCATCTTCATTCTTTTAGTTTTCTTTTAATTTTTTTTTCAAGCTAGCACACTTGTTACAAAATGTTGGGTTGGCTGGGCCAGTGATGGGATTCAAAATTTTTTACTACTGGTTCTGTGGCGTGGCTTGTTGGGCATGATACTGCAAAATCCCCATTCCCATCCCACTCCAGGGGGAAGGTTACTGCAAAATCCCCATTCCCTCCCCACCCCTCTAACCTGCTTTCCAGAGCTGTTCTCCTGTTTAGGGCAACAAAAGAAGACCCAGCCGATCAGCTGGGACTCGGGAGGCCAGAGAATAGATGGGGGCAATCATAGTCAGAAGTGGTATTTGCTGGTTCTTTGAACTGCTCAAAATTTCTGCTACCAGTTCTCTAGAACTGGTCAGAACCTGCTGATTGGATTGGACATATTAGGATTGCTCCAGGCTTGATTTTTAAGGAATTGTATGGGAGAGCCAGAAAGAACAAGGCAGGATGAATTAAAGATCTGAATATTCCCCAAACCTGCACTTAAGTGTGATAAATCCATACTGGATTTGATGATTAAAGAGTGTGAAGTATAAGATATTACATTTCAGCACTTAACCCAAAGGTGCATTTACAAGAGGCAAAAGGACATCCTTTGTTTTTCCTTGAAGAGATCTCGCTTCTCATCCAAGAAGCTTCTCCAGTTCTGACTCCAGTTCTTCAGTTCCATCAGAACTAAAGAAGCTTCTTGGATGAGAAGCGAAATGTCTTCAAGGAAAAAGAAAGTGTAGTTGCCATTTGAAAAAGAAAAAGCACTTTGGGACAGCCATGATCTGGATGACTGAGAATCTCCATAGACATTTCAGCACCATATTTAAAAAAACCATAAAACAACAATTAAAAATAACATAAAATACAGGTAGTCCTCTACTTATGACCACAATTGATTCCAAATTTTTTGTTGTTAAGTGAGACATTTGCGAAGGGAGTTTTGCTCCATTTTATAACCTTCCTTGCCACAGTTGTTAAGTGAATCACTGCAGTTGATATATTAGTAACCTTAAGTGAATCTCACTCCCCCATTAACTTTGCTTGTCAGAAGGTCACAAAAGTGGATCACATGACCCTGGGACACAGCAATGGTCACAAGTATGAACCAATTGCCAAGAGCCTGAATTTTGATCACATGATCATGTGGGATGCTTCTAAGGCCATAACTGTGAAAAAAGGTCGTAAGTCACTTTTCTTTAGTGCCGTTGTAACTTTGACCAGTCACTAAATGAACTGTTGTAAGTCAAGGGCTGCTTGTAAAAAGTAATAAAAATAAATACAAATTAAAAAATAATTTAAAATAATAAATACATGAAAAAGAAAACAAAGACAGACTAACAAAACTCAAAGGGCAGACATAATAGAATAGAATAGAATAGAATAGAATAGAATAGAATAGAATAGAATAGAATATGTGGAACAGAATGGAATGGAATGGAGTAGAGTAGAGAGGAGGTAGAAGAGAGTAGGTAGAATAGAATAGAATAGAATAGAATAGAATATATGGAATGGAATGGAATGGATGGAATGGAATAGGATAGGATAGGATAGAATAGAATAGAATAGAATAGAATAGAATAGAATAGAATAGAATAGAATAGAATAGAATAGAATAGAATTCTTTATTGGCCAAGTGTGATTGGACACACAAGGAATTTGTCTTGGTGCAAATGCTCTCAGTGTACATAAAAAAAGATACATTCATCAAGAGTCAAGAATCAATACTTAATAATAGTCAGAGGGTACACTAGATCTTTTTCTCTTATCAGTTTCTATGTTTCTAAATTACTCATTTGGCTCCAGTTGGCAGATGGGCCGAAGAAGAAATTAAAGTGTTTGTGTGCAGTTGGGGTGGGAGGAGGACAACCTAGAAGAAAGGACAAAAAATAAACAGAGAAGGATTAAAAAAAAATCAAGTGTAAATTCTGGCTTTGCCAACAATGAACATCACATTGTTCCCCCCTCTTTCTCTTCAAGGAGAAATCAAGAGCTTTCTGGCTGTGTTTGCCTGTTTATTAGTAATCAGGGTCTATTTATAGCACAGTGTGGATCTGAAAAGATTTGTTAAAGCTCTAACTCCCTTCCTTTAGAACATAAATACTTGTGTGCAGGAACAAATAAGAAATCATACAGAATGTATGAACCCAAAGGGGCGTGGCACAAAGGCAACACAGTTACATAAGTAACAAAAGTCCCTTTATTATCTCCAAGTTTGCCTCCAATGTCCAGTTACCTTCGGCTGGAATAAAAACTCTCCCAAGAACAGTCTTTAAGTGGAAGAAATTCAGTCCGAAAACAAAGTACATATAAACTGTAAATAAAAATCCACACAAACCACGCTGCAGCAATTAACTGGACAGGGCAGGATAAGGAATTGCAGACTTCAAAGGCCAACAAAACACACACAGTTGGGAAGACACCAGGAACCCAGATAAGCCTCGACAAAAAAAGATAATACATGATTTGTTTCCAACAAGTTGCTGTGTGCAAACTCCCTTTTAAAACACTGTGTTCCCAACTGCAGCTAATGAAGGGAATCAGGGCCCTTTCCTCCCCCGTAAGTCATGAAACTCACGTTGCTCTCTTCTCCGTTCCTCCCTGTGTGCCCTAGGATGAAGAGGGGCCTGGATCTTCCTCTGAATTCCCTCTGCCTTGCTCTACCTCTCCCCTGCTCTGCCCAGCCGGACTGTGCCCTTCCCCAGTTTCTTCCACAGCCAACGGAGCCACACTCCCACTCCCTGTCAGTTGCTCAGCCTCCCGCTTGGAATCAGATTCTGATAGGGGCATGACACAGAATTCAAAGATATCCTGATTCAAGCTCAAAACAAGATAGGATTTTTGTTAGGTTCTGGTCACCCCACTGTAAAAAAGATGTTTGAGACTCTGGAAAGAGTGCAGAGAAGAGCAGCAAAAATTATTAGGGGGCTGGAGGCTAAAGCATATGAAGAACGATTGGAGGAATTGGGTACGTCTAGTCTGATGAAAAGAAGGACTAGGGGTGACATGATAGCAGTCTTCTAATATTTGAGAAGGTCTCACAAAGACGAGGGGGTCAAATTTTCCAAAAGGCAATACAAGAAAGAATGGATAGAAAACCAACCTAGAACTAAGGAGAAATTTTTCAACGTTGAGAGCCATCAACCAACGGAACAGCTTGCCTTCAGAAAGGTTGGTGGATAGCTCCAATTTCCAACTGAATTTTCTAGGTACTGCTTGCTTCCTATTGCAAACCTGTTGAAAAATAGCATCTTGAAGGGAAATGTTCTAACATAACCCCTTTCAAGAGAGGTTAGTTTATGCAAAAGAGGTTTTGGCCCTTTAATCCTGGGTTTGTTCTTTTTGCAAGAGAAATGCATAACCTTGGAAGGATAAAAAGAGATCCAACCTAGAAATAAGGAGAAATTTTCCAACAGTGAGAACAATTAATCAGTGGAATAGCTTGTCTCCTGGAATTGTGGGTGTTTCATCCCTGGAAGTTTTCAAAAATAGATTGGACAACCATTTGACTGGGATGGTATATAAGGCTCTTGCCTTGAGCAGGGAGTTGGACTAGACAACCTCCAAGGTCTCTTCCAGCCCTAGGATTCTATGTCCTATGTTTTGTGAAAGCTGATGTAGTATGGCATTGGAATAAGCAATGTCTTCCAAAAGTTGTAGGTTGTAAGAATTCTTGCCCGTTAGACATGCTGGCTAGGATTTATGAAAAATGTACCGTGGTACCTCAATACCCATCAGTACTGAGTACTCAAGGACCAGAGAAGACATGATAGCAGTGTTCCAATATTTGAAGGGCTACCACAGAGAGGAGGAGGCGTCAAGCTATTTTCCAAAGCACCTGAAGACCAGATAAGGAATACTGGATTGAAACTGAACAAAGAGAGATTCAACCAGGAAATAAGGAGAATTTTTTTCTGACAGAATAGGAGTTGCCTTCAAACGTTGTGGGAGTTTCATCACTGAAGAAGAGACTGGACTGCCATCTGTCAGAAATGGTGTAGGGTCTGCTTGGGCGGGGGTTGGATTAGATGACCTACAAGGTCCCTTCCAACCCTGTTTATCTATATCATTAATTGGTTCCAGGAGGCACAATGAGTACCAAACACTATGAATACGGAACAAATTTTCCCCATAAGGCATATTGTAGTGAATCACAAGGCACCCGACACTGACAAGTTCTAGCTTGTGTGTTGAGTACCAAGCAAACAATGAGTACCAGGACAAAAGTTTCATGTCAAAATGTGTTGAGTATCAAATTTGATGAGTTTCAAAGCAATTGAGTACCAAGATACCCACTGTAATTCAAAATATCCAGAGAGCACCAGTTTGCCTGCTCTCCAAATCTAATTCTTCGTATTAGATCTATGATGAGAAGAATCAAGCTTCAAAATCCTGCTAATCCACGGGGCTCATGAGGTAATCTTGGAACATTATTTCAGATTTCTTCCTCATGTCAGGATAAATGGATTGCTCAGCTTTTGGAGTAGAAATAGGATAGAAACACGATGACCAAATTCATAAAGAGTTTAAAAGCCTACCCAACACACCATCAAAAGAAGCCAGTAGCTTACTGGCAATCAAAATGAAGTTAATAATGAAAAGAGGGGGAGAAAGATTGCTAAACCATGGATTGTATATGAAGTATTATTCTGGAAAGGAAATGTGTCAGGGAATTGTGCAGCCAGTGTCCAAATGGAGTCACAGACACTGACAGAAATATGTAATTTAAAAAAAATATATTTTACAACCATATACACAGCAAACTAGATAATCAGGCAAACAGGATCATCATGAGGTAAATTATTACAGGACACACACAGCATACACACAGGAAAAAGGCGGGAAATGAGGAACCTCCCCCTTTACACTCGCAGCAACCAATCACAGCTTAGGTTGCCTCATGTAGTGGCCAGTTCTCTTCAAGCAATTAGCTATAACAATGTGTATCTTACTCACTGTATAACGCTTCACTGCTCCAGCTACTAAACCCACCACCAAAAGAAGCCAGTAATTTACTGGCAAACAAAGAGAAATTAATAATGAAAAGGGGACGAAAGGCTGCTAAGCCATGGATTGCATGTGAAGTCTTATTCTGGAAAGGAAATGTATCAGGGAATTGTTTAGCCAGTGTCCGAATGGAGTCAGAGACACTGACACAAACTTGTAATTTTAAACAAACAAACAAACAAATAAATTTTACAACTACCGTGTTTTTTTGGCTCATAAAAACATACTAGGTCTTATTTTCGGGGTAGGTCTTATATATATATATATATACATATATATATATTTCAGATTTGGTAGTAGGTGGGTAGTCTTGTCCGTGTAAGATTGGGAGATTCATCCGTGTCATTCAGGCTGGTTCAGCTTCGTTCTCCTGGGAGAACGAAGCTGAAGACACCAGCTTGAAGATGACGGATGAGATTCAAACGCTGCCAAGGTATTCTCAATCTTACACGGGACAAGACCCGAATACACCAAGACCTACATACCTTTACCCGTGAAAATCACAATGTACATTTATTCATGTACGAAACCACGAACAAATCACATACCGTGTTTCCCCTAACATAAGACACTGTCTTATATATTTTTTGGCTCCCAAAAACACACTAGGTCTTATTTTCAGGGTAGGTCTTATTTTCGGGGAAACACGGTATATACACAGCAAACTTGATAATCAGGCAACATGAGGTAAATTCTTACAGGGCACACACAGCACACACACACAGGAAAAAGGCGGGAAACAAGGAACCTCCCCCTTTACACTCACAGCAACCAATCACAGCTTAGGTTGCCTCATGTAGTGGCCAGCTTCAAGCAATTAGCTATAATGATGTGTAGCTTACACACTGTATAACCCTTCACTGCTCCAGCTATTAATCCCAGCACCAAAACAAGCCAGTAATTTACTGGCAAACAAAGTGAAATTAATAATGAAAAGGGACGACAGGTTGCTAAGCCATGGATTGTATGTGAAATATTATTCTGGAAAGGAAATGTGCTATGTATTTATCAAACTTATATGGCTTCCTATTCTGTCCACAATAATCCTAGGCAGCTCACACCAAAACCAACAAAACAATTATGTCACCCGTACTCGAAGCACCACGCTGTAGATAGAAGGAGCATGCTGAAGACCTTCAAATTAATATCTTCCAGCAAGTGCACTTCTGCTGAGATTCTCTAGGATTAAGGGAATGAAGACACAATAAAAGACAATGGATGACCCCATTTTAGGGAAAGATAAAATCCAACTGCCTCATTCTTTATACAAAATACCCAAAAGTACAAAACAGAAATGAAGAGCTAGCAGCACTGGCGAATGTTTCAAGATTCTGCGCTAGTGGTAAAAATTCAGTTGAAGTCTAATTAGGTAGTTTTTATGCAGTTTTTTGAAGAATCACAGAATAACAGAGTTGGAAGGGACCTTGGAGGTGTTCTAGTCCAACCCCTGCTCAAGCAGGAGACCCTATACCATTTCAGACAAATCATTCTCCAATCTCTTCTTAAAAACCTCCAGTATTGGAACACCCACAACTTCTAGAAGCAAGTCTTCCACTGATTAATTGTCCTGTCAGGAACATTCTCTTTAGTTCTAGGTTGATTCTCTCCTTGATTAGTTTTCATTCATTGAAGTGCACCCTCATTGAATAATCCCACAAATAAAAAATACTGTCTTCTATAGAACATCCTACTATTAAAGACCTACATGGCATTTTATCCAAATATATAAAAAGCAGTGGTGTGACTGGAAAGCAAAATTGCAAAATTGTATCTCACTTATTTTGGCCATGTCGTGTGGGAAACTCACTTGAGAAAGCAATTATATTGGTAAGAGTTAGCGGTAAAAAGAAAAGAGGCCACCAAAGAATATGGATACCATCAAAGCTAACACCAGCCAGAGCATAGAACAACTCAAAGAACTAGTGCAAGATTGGAAGATGTGAAGACACCTGGTCCATAGAATTGCCAGGAATCGAACACAAATGAATGGAAAAACATCAGCAGCAGCTTTCTGACAGCAAGAAAGGGGCTCTCAGTTTGTTGACATTTTCCTTACCACTTAATCAATATCAGAATAAAGCAAATAAATGAGAAATTTGCCAGTGTTTCTTCATTTCATTTTTTTTAATGTCTTCTGTGTGCTTACAATTTTTTTTTTACAATATCTGCATTTCAAGAAAAGAGAAAGGTCACGTAAAACTAGAAAGGGTGATTTGCTTCACAAGAACTTCAGTGTTAAGGAGCCCCTCAAAGTAAAGTGATATCTTACTTCTAATTGATGGGGCAAAGTAGCAAGGTCATTTTGACCTAATCAGTTACAAGCTTCTGGGCATGCTTAGAGGTCTGTAATTAAATAAAAGACAGCACATTTTGTTTGTTTGTTTTCCATTAGGCAGGGAACATATTGCCCCTCCTGATTTGAACTATGTTTAGATTCTTTTAATGAAGAATTAATTAAATGAATTAATTCTAATTAATTAATGAGAAGCTTGCATGCAGCACAGCAAAGCAGCAACACAGAAGTATTATTAGAAATACAGTCGAACTCTACAAAACCCTCATGGGCTTTCTTATAAAAACAGAAATGATGAATTTCCCAAAGATTTCCACATTTTTTTTAAATGGCCAATTTCTCAGAAAAGGAAACAAAGGTAAACTAATGGGAAAATTAATGTTTTTGACTGGTCATGTCTACTCTAATAATAATTTTAAGAGAAAGCCCTCTCTGCGAGCACGCGAGCTGTCACCCCAGCTTAGCTCTGCCGCACATGCGCACGTACCTCCCACCAGAAAACTGGTCTTCGGGTCTCTGCTGCACATGCTTGGGGAATGGGGTGCATGTGGGGGGGGTGCGCATGTGTGGGGACGAGGCACATGCATGGGGGACACACACGCATGCACAGGGGGCAGGGAGAATACATGCGGGATGCATGTGCATGTGCGGGGTGGAGCGCATGCGCAGGGGACGGGTGATTCCAAGGTCCCTTCCAACTCTGTTATTCTCTATGTTTCTAGTATAAATCCGTCAGTTGAAAATCCCTGCATGTTAAATAAACTATGGCATGATACTAATTTCTGTCTTCCTTCTAGTCTAGGTCTCCATGGATGGATGGGGACAAACATCTTGTCTATGGATTGTAGGAATGAAGAATTCCTACTGGTATCAATAGAACTCTGTGCCAATAGAACATTGGAATCATTCTTCTTCTCAACTATGAGATCATTGTTGAAGCAACTGAGGAACTTTTAGATTTTTCTGTGTGGCAGTAGGAGCAGCAAAGAGGTGCTATGCAGCCCTCTACCCCTCCTAAGAAAATTGCCAAAGAAACACTTGACTTCAAGGTGAACCCTCGTGCGGATGCCATTCGCTCTAAGCTAATCTATACATTTTACCTGATCGATCACTTTGAGGGGCTGAGCCATGCGGTGCCACGGTATAACATACAAGATTTTATGGATGCCAAGAAGCGAAAGAAACTGATGCTCATGGACCACCACCAACTGGTTCGCTTCCATGTTGTGCCCACCCGCAACATCATGGTGACTCAAGAGAAACGCTGGCGCAACCGTATCGAAGTGCGTTGCAGCCGTTGGCCCCCTCTGAAGATGTGGGTGTCTTCAGTTCTGAACAGCCGAACATTCAAGGGCTTTATAATCTTTCTCATCTGTTTGAACATGCTGGTCCTCATGATCTCAACGGAGATAATGGGGAAGAAGGGAAAAACCTATGTGAAAATTACCTGGGTCCTGGAGGTGATCATTTGGATCATTTTTAATATCTTTGCAATGGAGATTTTGTTGCATTGGTTTGTGAGCTTTCAGAGATACTGGAAAAATCCCTGGAATGTCTTCGATTTCACAGTGACCTTCATCTCCTGTATACCACCATTAATATACCCATTTGAGGTGAATAGGACAAAACTCCAACTTATCCAGTTTAGCCGTGTACTGCGTGGCCTAAAGCTCTTTCCTAGAGTCCGACAAGTCCGGGTTCTCATCATGGCTATTGCCAAAGCCCTGAAAGCGATGGCCTTCATTTTAGTTCTCCTTGCCTTCCTCTTCTACGTCTTTGCTGTGTCGGGCATCTTCTTTTTTGAAAGTTACACCCATTCAGACAGGATGGACCTGACTTACAACATGTATTTCATGGACATGCCCAACTCTCTAGTGACCATCTTCATTCTTTTCACCATGGACCATTGGTATGCTCTGTTACAAGATTTATGGAAGGTCCCAGAGATAAACAAGGTGATCAGTGGTATATTTATCTGCCTATGGCTTCTGATTGGGGCATTTATTTTTAGGAATCTCTTTGTTGCCATTATGGTCACCAATTTCCAGAACATCCGAAGTGACCTAAGTGAAGAGGTGAGACAGATAGAGACTCAGACACAAGCTGACAAATTCAAAATGGAGATCATAGAACAGAGATTCAGCCAGATTCGAACAGCTATGGACAAAGACATTACATTCAGAGAAAGGTTCACCATGGACCCCGCATTAATTCAAACGGCAGACTCTCCAGACTCCATCCGTGATGAAAAGTCTCCTGGAACTTTGGACTGGGAGACTTACATCCACAAGAACCTACCAGCACTCTACGCTGCTGATGAAGATGAACAGGTGCTTTGGCCACGTGACTCCCTCTTCTGCTACTTTCAGTTGTTGGAGAAGTTGCAGCATAACTTAGAGGAACGCAAGCAACTTCAGCACTACATGGTGTTGGCTCTTTCCAACCTTGAGGACAAGTAGCACAAACCATGCAAGCTTTGGGAGAGAAACAGGACGGATGAAAAGCCAAAGCCAATGAAACTCATGGCTTTGTACCAGCCTCTCCCCTTCCCTCCTCCATCAAAAGGTCTCTAGATAAGACACAAGAATACTATTAAAATATATTGTATATCATTATTTTAGCCATTGTCTATTGATTGATTGATTGATTGATTGATTGGACTTGTATGCCGCCCTATCTCCTGAAGGACTCAGGGCGGCTCACATCATAAAACCCACAATACAAAATTTAAAATTAGTTAAAAGTTATTAAACCCAAGCCAAACAATGTCTAAAACCCACAAAAGACATTAACATTTAAAACATCTAAAAAAACCACCCCCCCTCAATCCAGGCTGGCTTGTTCGAATAACCATGTCTTCAGGCCATGGCCAAAGGAACGGAGGTCGGGCCAACCGCAGCTCCAGGGGCAACTGATTCCATAGGGTACGCACTCCCACAGAGAAGGCCCTACCCCTGGTGGTCGCCAGCTGACACTGTCTGGCTGACGGCACCCCAAAGAGGCCCTGTCTGTGAGAGTGCACTGGGTGATGGGCAGTTGATGCTGGCAAGAGACGTTCCTGCAAGTACCCTGGCCCCAAGCCTTGTAGGGCTTTATAGGTAAGTACCAGCACCTTGAATCTCACCCGGAGGGCAACCGGCAACCAATGCAGTTCGCGCAGGAGGGGTGTAATATGGGAGTATCGGGATACTCCCATCACAACCCACGCAGCCACATTCTGCACCAGTTGAAGCCTCCACGTGGTCCACAAGGGCAGCCCCATATAGAGAGCACTTCAGTAGTTGACTTGGGAAGTAACGAACGCATGAGTAACTGTACACAAGGCATCTCGGTCCAGATAAGGGCACAACTGGTGCACCAGGCAAACCTGGGCAAATGCCCCCCTGAACACGGCTCCCACCTGCTCCTCCAAACTTAGCCATGTGTTCGGGAGGACACCCAAGTTGCGCACCCTATCCATGGGGGGGGGCAACACCTCTCCCCCCATGCCTAACAATGAAACATCCTGGATCATCTGAGATGCCAGTACGCACAGCCACTCGGTCTTGGCCAGGTTGAGCCGGAGCCTGTTCCTCCCCATCCAGATCCATACCACTTCCAGGCAACGAGACATCACGGTGAAGGCATCACTGAGTTGGTTTGGGGGTTGAGTTAAAAAGCTGGGTATCATCAGCATACTGATGATACCTCACCCCACAACCACTGATGATCTCACTCAGCGGCTTCATATAGATGTTGAACAGGAGGGGAGAGAGGACCGACCCCTGAGGATCCCCTCAAGCGAGGGGCCTCAGGGTAGACCTCTGCCCTCCTGCCACCACCGATTGCGAACAACCCGAGAGGTAGGAGGAGAACCACCGCAAAATGGTGCCTCCCACCCCCAACTCCCTGAGGCATCGCAATAAGATACTAAGGTCAATGGTATCAAAAGTGGCTGAGAGGTCTAATAGGACTAGGACAGAGGAATATGGCCTGTCACGAGCCCTCCAGAGATCATCCATCAGCGCGACCAATGCTGTCTCTGTGCTGTACCCGGGCTTGAATCCCGATTGGTATGAATCCAGATAATCAGCTTCCTCCAGGAACTCCGGGAGCTGACCAGCCACCATGCTTTCAACAACCTTCACCACAAAGTGAAGTTTGGAGACAGGACAAAAGTTATTTAAAATCACTGGGTCCAAGGCAGGTTTCTTAAGGAGGGGCCTCACTACCACCTCCTTCAAGGTGGCAGGGAAGGATCCCTCACTCAACAAAGTGCCTGGAGCCAGCCTCGTGTAACCTCCCGGGTGGTGTAAACCAGCCAGGAGGGACACGGGTCCAATAAACACATGGTGGAACTCAGCCCCCGCATGATCCTGTCCACCGCATCTGGAGTCACAGGCTCAAATTCATCCCAGATAGTATCCACAAGACCCAGCGTTACCCTCTCATCAGACTCTAGCTAGTTGGAGTCCAGACTGGCCTGGATCTGAGCGATCTTGTCCAGCAGATGCTGACTAAATTCCTTGGCCTGCCCTTGCAAAGGGTCTTCCCTCACCCCCTGGTTAAGGAGGGAGCGGGTGGCCCCAAACAGGGCGGCCGGGTGATTCTCTGAGGATGCAATGAGAATGGAGAAGTAAGCACGCTTTGCTGCTCCCATCGCTCCCAGATAAGTCCTTGTGCAGGATCTTAACTGGGATCAGTCAGATTCAGACCGACTGGCCCTCCAACTGTTCTCTAGGCCCCTCCTCCAACGCTTCATCTCCTGGAGCTCCGCGGAAAACCAAGGAGCTAACCGAGACCTGCATCAGGTCATGGGCCGCAAAGGGACAACATGGTCAAGGGCCTCTGAGGCAGCCTGTTGCCAGGCGTCCACCAGGGCCTCAACCAAGCTGTGAGTAAGGGAGGCAGGCAACACCCCAAGTGCCATCTGAAACCCTTCTGGGTCCATCAGGCACCTGGGACAGAACCACCTGGTCGCTTCCATATCCCAGCGACAAGGGGTGACATGCTGGAAGAGTTAGGTAGTACATTCCAGGCATTGACCACTCTGTTGCTGAAGTTGTACTTTCTGCAATCAAGTTTGGAGCGGTTAACATTGAGTTTGTACCTTTTGTGTGCTCTTGTATTGTTGTGATTGAAGCTGAAGTAGTCATTGACTGGTAGGACATTGTAGCAGATAATTTTATGTACTACGCTTAAGTACAACCATAGGCAGTGTAGTTCAAGATTGTCCAAGCCCAAAATTTCAAGTCTGGTGATATAGGATATTCTGTTGCGAGCAGAGGAAGTGTAGCACTCTTCTCATGAAATATTTCTGGACTTGCTCAATTGTATCAGTGTCCACTATTCAGTGCGGATTCCAGACAGATGAGCTGTATTTGAGTATTGGTCTAGCAAAAGTTGTGTATGCCCTAGTTAGCAATTCAATATCTCCAGAGGAGAAGCTTCATAAGATTAGGTTTACAACTCTTAATGCCTTTTTGGCAATGCTGTTACAGTGAGCTCTGGCGCTTAGATCATTAGATATGAGTACTCCTAGGTCCTTAACAGAGTGAGGATCATCAACGAGGTCATAACTGCCTGGTTTGTATTTGGTGTACTGATTTTTTTTACCAATGTGTAGGACAGAGCATTTGTTAGTCGAGATTTGGAGTTGCCAAATGTTTGACCATTCAGACACGTAATCAAAGTCACTTTGAAGAACAGTATCATTATCAGTGGTGTTGAATAGTTTTACATCATCTGCAAAGAGGACACAGTTGCTTATAAGGTGATCGCAAAGGTCATTTATATAGAGTATAAAGAGTGTGGGTCCTAGAAAGCTGCCTTGGGGGACACTGCTGTTAACTGGAGCAGGGTTTGATATAGCGCTCCCTATTTTTACTATTTGTTGCCTGTTTGACAGGAATGCAGTAATCCACTTATGAAGGGATCTGGAAATGCCGTAAGAGTTTAGTTTTAACAGTAGTTTGTCATGTATCACTGAATCAAAGGCTTTGCAGAAGTCTATGTAAATTCCATCCATTGCTTTACCCTGGCTGAGTAGAGTAGTCCATATGTTTTTGCAGTTTAGGAGTTGTAGGTTGCAGGACAATTTTTTCCTGAAACCAAATTGTTTTTTGGAGAGTAGGTTGTTTGACTCTAAGTGGAGGGTGATGAATTGGTTAATGATTGATTCCATGACTTTGCATGTGATACAACACAGTGAGATTGGTCTGTAGTTTTCAACTAGGCTGGGGTCACCTTTTTTGAAGATAGGGATGACTGTAGCTAAGGATCATGGGTTTGGTAAGGAGCTGGTTCTGAATGATGTATCATATGTAATACTTAGGGGTTCTGCTATGGCAGAGGAAAGATTTTTTAAGAAGTATGCACATAATCCATTAGGGCCAATAGATAGGGATGATTTTAGATTACGTAGTGCCTTTTCTACCTTATCTTCTGTAAAGTCAATATGTAGTAGATCATTGCAGTTAGTTGTGGTATGACTAGGAAATGTGGGGCATGAGCCATTGCTGTTTACAAAGACTGAGTTGAAGAATGTGTTGAAGAGGTTGGCCTTAACAGCTTTGTCATTGCAGTCTTTCCCATTTGGTCCCTTTAGAGGTGGGATGGTTCGTGAGTCTTTAAGTTTGGTGTTCACAAAATTGTAGAAGGTGCAGGTAGATTTTGTACGTAGGAGGTTTTCCTCCTGTTTGCAGTAATAATTTGCGCATTCTGCCTTTACCTGTTGGAATAAGGTGTATCAGTTTTTAAAGTTTGCTGTGTAGCTAGTTTTGTTTTTACGCCATAGTGATTTTTTTAAATTGGAGTTTTCTTATTGTTATGGGTAATTTGTTTTTTGTTTTTAGGGGTTACTAATGGTACATATAGTTTGATGACTCTTTCAAGTTCAAGTAAGAATGCATTATAATGGTCTTCTGTAGTATTACAGTTAGAGAATAGAATGTGCCAATCAAGAGATGATAGGTCGGCATCTATGAGATCATAGTTGGCTTTTTTGAAATTATATTTTGGAGATCCATCATTATGATCTTCTTTGTGAGAGCGTAAATTGAGACAAAAGTCAATCATACTGTGGTCACTGTTTGAAAAGGGTTCTTGTATTTGTAGGCGATAAATTGAGTTTGAGCTGTGGCAGAAGATGAGGTTGAGGCAGTTGTGGAGTCTAGTGTTGTTAGTTACTAAGTGATCCAGTCCCAGTGTAGTAACGGCATTGTACAGGGTTGCATGTATGGGTTCGGATGTACATTTGTTTAGGGTCCAATCTATAAGAGGTAGATTGAGGTCACCAAGGAAAATAAGTGGGTGTGGACAAGAGGTAGCCCACGTCAGCAGTGAAGTTAATTTGTTTGCATGAACTGTGTCATAATCAGGGGCTCTGTAGCATAGTAAGAAGTGGTATTTAAGGTCAGATCACAAATGATAGTCTCTGGAAGAGCAAGCTCCTGTGTAATTTGAATCTTTCTTAGGTTTAGGGATTTTTTATAGATGATAGCAACACCACCTCTTCTACGGATTTCGTGATATGACCGATACACGTGATATTCTCTGACTGTGGTAATGAAGTCTGGAAAAGATGCATTCAACCATGTCTCACAAACAAATATAATATCGAATGTGGCTGTGCTTAGTAAGACGAGGAATTCATGCATTTTGTTTGTGAGGCTTCTTGCGTTGAGTAGTTTGCATTTTAGATATATAGTAGTGGGTCTGGAGGAAGTAAGGGGCGTGCATGCCTAATGTTGGATGTTGGGGTGATGGTTATTGGGATGTAAGTTGAAGGTCTTGCTTTTGATACATTCTGTGCGGTAGTCAATGTATAGGTTAGTATTTCCTAGTTCTTGTAGTCTTTGGAGTTCAGAGCGTAGTTCACGGGACCGTACTCGTTGCTGTAAGGTTAGGTCAGGGCAAGAACGGAGATTCTTATGGTTGACGTTGCTCTTGGCAAGTAAGTTTATAGTGTAAATGAATTTTCTTTTGCTTAATTCATTTTTGCAAACAACCCAGCAGAAGCATGGGGCCAACGAGCCATCACTGTTTTTGAACTCTATATATTACTACTGGGAAAACCACAGCTTTGACTATATTCTGTTACTACATCCTTATAATAAAACTAGTATTAGAAGCATAGCTTTTACACCTTGGCAGAAAAAAAATCCCCAACGGTACAAATACTGATTAGGTGAAATCAAAAACAGTAACTGTGAGAGGGACCTTGGAGTCTTAGTGGACGATCACTTATACATGAGCCAGCAGTGGGTGACAGCAGCCAAAAAAGCTAATATAATCCATGGTGGTATAAATAGAGGCATAGAATCAAAATCACATGAAGTATTAGTACTGCTTTATAAAGCTTTAGTAGGGCCATACCTGGAATACTGCATCCAGTTTTGGTCACCGCATTACAAAAAAAAGAAGTTGAGATGATGGAAAAAGGGCAAAGAAGAGCAACTAAGATGATTAAAGTCCTGGAGACAAAAACATATGAAGAATGGTTGCAGGAATTGGGTTTGGCTAGTCCAGAGAAAAGAAGGACTAGGGAATGACATGATAGCAATGTTCCAATATTTTAGGGGCTGCGACAAAGAAGAGGGGATCAACCAATTCTCCAAATCACCAGAGGGCAGGACAAGAAACAATGGATGGAACTTGATCAAGGAGAGATGCAACCTGAAACTTCCTAACACTGAGAACAATTAACCACTGGAACAGCTTGCCTTCAGAAGTTGCGAGTGCTACATTACTAGAGGCTTTTGAAAAGAGACCGGACAGCCACTTGTCGGGAATGGCAGGGGTCTGAACTAGAAGATCTCTCAGGTTCCTTCCAGCTCTATTCAGACTCTTGATTCATTCATAACTTTGGTTCTCCTGTCTGAACTGCCTCAAAAAGCCGACACTCACACTGCTGGCAACTGTTCAGCTTGTCGTCAGCGACCAAGTTCTTCATGAATTTTGTATATGCGCCCTACATTTTTTCCTCCCTAAAATATCTCACGTCCTTCTTGAAGGACACGTGGTCCCTTTCATCAAAGTCTTCCAACCTATCCAGATTAGACTTCACACTGCCATGAAAATATTAGCCAATTTTCTCCTTCTTTGAAAAAAAAAAAAAGGAAGACATTACAAGGTACAAATAGAACCTTGCAAATTGAATAAAAATTACCACTCCCCTGAAGACTAATTTTATAAGCATGGAGGGAACTAACCAAATGAGCTGTCAATAAATTGTGCTCCAAAGTTTGCTGGCGTCACTGTGTCTTCCAGAGAGAGAAACAAGAGATCCCCCAGTGATTTAATATACCAGGAATTAAAATACAAATTTCACTTGGTCTCATGAGAAATTAAGATTCTGAATTTCAGGTTACCTTGGTTTTGTATTTGTTTTCCAAATTCCATGACCATGGCTATGTATTGGAGGTAAATTCCCAGTGACAGCTGGCAGGGTAAGGGCAGATTTAGACAATCAAAGAGTTTGGTAGCATCACTTAATTAACTAATGGGCTTCTTAGAGATGTAATGGAATTTGAAAAGAAAAAGCTTTTAAGCAAGATTCAAAGCCAGCAGCATCTGTAATAGTAAAACTCCTGCATCCCCTCTTCTTCTTTCTGAGATTCACAAGCCAGTGCTGGAAAATCCAACACTCTAAGTTGTGTTTGTATGCAATGTTTGTACTCCCCCTAGTGCCTCTGAGCTGCATCTGTACCTGATAGCAGTCTAAAAATATTACCATTTTTTTTTTAAAAAAATGCCTTTCTTCTTCTTCAGAGAACTGAAGAAGCTTTCTGAACGAGAAGAGAAATGTCGTCAAGGAAAAACAAACAAAGTTCATGTCCGCTGGTGCACCATTCAAACGCCAAGAAAGAAATACTTAGACTCCATTAATTAGAGAAAAGATATATTTTACTGGAAAATCAAGTGGTAGCGTCAAAAGAATTCTGAATCTGAGTTAATGGGCGTGTAAATCACATTTCTAACTGATAATCAGAGTTGGAAGGGACCTTGTAGATCATCTAGTCCAACCCCTCCGCCCAAGCGGGCGACCCTACACCATTTCTGACAAATGGCAGTCCAATCTCTTCTTGAAAGTCTCAAGTGATGGCGCTCCCACAACTTCCGAGGGCAAGCTGTTCCATTGGTTGATTGTTCTCACTGTGAGAAAGTTTCTCCTTATTTCCAGGTTGAATCTTTCCTTGTTCAGTTTCCATCCATTATTCCTTGTCTGGCCTACAGGTGGTTTAGAAAATAGCTTGACCCCTTCCTCCCTGCGGCAGCCCTCAAACATTGGAACATTGCTATCATGTCTCCCCTGGTCCTTCTCTTCACTAGACTAGCCAAGCCCATTTCCTGCAACCGTTCATTGTATGTTTTAGCCTCCAGTCCCCTCATCATCCTGTTGCTCTTCTCTGCACTTTTTCTAGAGTCCCAACCTCTTTTTTATAATGTGGTGAACAAAGCTGGATGCAGTAGCCTAGGTGTGGTCTTACTAAGGCTTTATAGAGTGGTATTATACAACATACACATATACAAAGTGATGGCAACATTCCCACCCACAATAGGTCAATTTGTTCATCCAATAAAAAGTTGTGTGTAACATCATGTGGGCACCTCCAGGTGGTGATGAGGCATCTGTCCGTTGACCTTAACATATTTTGATAAAGAGGTACGCTTGCACATAGCATAAAAAAGGAGCATAAACAAGAAACTCCCCCCCAACTTATATAGTTTTTTCCTCTGAAACCTCCAGCTCACTTCCCATCACTATTTCACCCCTCCTCCCCCCTCCACCATTGCTTATGACAGCCGAAAGATGCAAAGCAAAGGAAAAGAATCTTGAAGGCTGACAGTTAAGTTGCCTCTTGAAAAGCACCTTTGGGACATCACCAGGCCACCAGAAATCTAAACAGTGGATTGAAGCTAATGAAGGAAAGATCCAACCTAAAAATAAGGAGAAATTAATTTAATTGATGGAACGACTTGCCTCCAGATGCTACGGCTGCTCCAACACTGGAGGTTTTTAAGAAGAGATTGGACAACCATTTGTATGAAATGGTATAGAGCCGTGATGGCAAACCTATAGCATGCATGACAGAGGCGGCACGCAGAGCCCTCTCTGTGGGCATGCAAGCCGTCATCCCAGCTCAGCTCTGTCACATATGCAGGCGCACCTCCCACCAGCCAGCTGGTCTTCGGGTCGCAGCTGCACATGCATGGGGGGTGGGGTGCATGTGGGGGGTGGGGCACATGTGCAGGGGTGGGGTGCATGCAAGGGGGACATGCACGTATGCTCTGGGGCAGGGCCAGGGGTGGGATTCCACCAGTTCACACCTATTCACTAGAACCGGTTGTTAACATTCTAAGCAGTTCGGAGAACCGGTTGTTAGAAGAAATTACTGGCCTAATCCTGTAAGGAAGGCAGGAAGGAAACATTCTGGTGTTGCTTACAGAAACTGCCTCTCCGTTAACCCTTATTACATTCTTGGCAGGACTAGACTTCCTGTCTCTGGAACATCTCTGGAGTTTTTTCCCCCTCCTTTGCTGGTACTTTGCTTGTGTGGAGTGACCATTCAAAGTTGCAGTGGCACTGAAAAAAGTGACTTATGACCATTTTTCACACTTATGACTGTTTCAGCATCCCCACAGTCACAAGAGGCCAGGCGAGGAGATGCGTGCCTCGATGTGAGTGATGTTGAGTTGGCCACGCCCACCCAATAACATGACCACCAAACCATGTCCACCCGGTCACATGACCACCCAGCCACACCCACCACCTAAACCACGCCTACAGAACCAGTTGTTAAAAATGTTGAATCCCACTCCTGGGCAGGGCTAATGCATGGTGGATGCATGCACACGTGGGGGATGCACATGCATGTACAGGGACGAGTGCTTGTGCAGGGGATGGGTGTGCATTGTATTTTGACAGTTCACACACACGCTTTGGGCACTCGGTGCTGAAAAGGTTAGCCGTGCACTGGTATAGGGGGTTGGACTAGAAGAATTCCAAGGTCCAACTGAAATGGATAGATTGACTCTGGAATTAAAAAATAAGGATGAGACAGAATACTACAAGATATGGAATACATTTTATCAATGGTGATATCGTATACTTTTGTTTGTTCTCTTATCCATTTGGAGGTCTTTCTATCTTTTCTTGTGTTTTTTAACTGGTGAACTTAGTCTACCCAATTCAAAGAAGAGGTTAATACATCTCCTAATATACAAGTAGCCTGGGTTCGAATCCCAGAAGGGTATGGCTAGCTGATGAGAGCTAAATAGCTTGAAATAGATCTACACTAGTCTCCCCTTATTTCTTTGTCAGTAAAACAAAAAAATATCTTGTCTTGTATTGCCGAGTATCTTTCCATTGCTTTTTGCACCACTCATAGCTTTTCTATCAATTGTGGGATTAGTGTCCATGTTTCACCAGCATATATTAGAGCAGGCAGCACACACTTCAAGCATAGGGGGCGGTTGTTCTTGAAAATTATGCTTAGTTTGCCAAATGCCTCCCAACCACATTTAATACACCGTTCAATTTCCTTTATTGTACCATCTTCCACTGAGATCCGTTGGCGAAAGTATATGTAGTGCTCTACTATGTCTAGTATATTATATTGTATATATAATTGTGGAAATCTCATGTATATTCAAGGGTTCCAAATTTGTAGCTCACAAGCCAGCTCCAATGTGGAAAGAATTGATACAATTCTCTATGCATTGAATACATAAATTGGTCTAATACTGTGTTTTTCAAAGTTGGTAGCTTGAAGTTATATGGAGTTCAATTCCCATGATTTCCAAGCCAGCCTGTGTGCCCCCAACCCATCCAGACACACATGATATCCCTATGCACCAATTCTGACTTGCCCACCACATGCCTGTGTGCTCTTCCTAGCTCGCATGGCAACTTTTGCACACCTTGATCAATCTTCCTGACCTGTGCTGCACTGTGTCCTCTGACCTGCTTGGCACCTCTAGCACACTTCTGTGCATTCCTATTCACCCCATGCACACTTCCTGACCCATACGCTTTCATGGACCCATGCCTACCTACAAGAGGTGCCACATGTTCTGGAAGAGTGTGCAAGGGTGCAGATGAATGTGCAAGTGGCGCCACGTGAGTTGAGGAGGGTGCACTGTGGTGTATAAGAGATGCTTGGTGAATGGGAGTTGTTGCACAGGTTGTGGTGTGAGTTGAGGAGAGTCTGCAGGGGTGAAAGAGGTGTGAGCTATAACATGACAGTGACTGTGGGTGACAGTGACATGACTGTGACATGACTGTGGGTAGGGTTAGATAGAGGTTGTGGGTATGTGTGAATATTGTGTATGTCAGACAATATTCACACATACCCACAAGGCCTTTCCAACCAGATCTATATCCGTTCTCATGGTCTGTTCCACATTCCTGCCTTCTTTGTCAGATTACTATTATTATTATTATTATTATTATTATTATTATTATTATTATTAATGTTTTAATTATATTTTGGGTTTCTATGAGATTTGATCTTCTTTTGATTGTATATTTATATTGTTTTACTGCATGCCCAAGTCCTTGGGGAGATGGGGCGGCTTAGAAATCCAATAAATAAATAAATAATAATAATAATAATAATAATAATAATAATTATTATTATTATTATTATTATTATTCATTGGACTTATATGCCACCCTCTCTCCCTAGGGACTCAGGGCGGCTTACAGTAAAAAAATAGAATTACAATTGATTAAAATACATTAAAACCAAGTAGCTAAGCCCAATAAAAACTAAAAACCCAATTAAATTTAAAATATCAATAAAACCCCACCCCTTACCCTTCAGTCCAGGCCGGATTGTTGAATCAAACAGGTCTTGAGGTCACGGTGAAAGGAAGGGAGATCAGGGGCCAACTGGAGCTCCAAGGGGAGTCGATTCCACAGGGTGGGTGCCCCCACAGAGAAGGCCCTACCACTGGGCACCGTCAGCTGACATTGTCTGTCCAACGGCACCCCAAGGAGGCCCTGCCTGTGGGAGTGCACAGGGTGATTGGAAATCGACGCTGGCAGGAGACGCTCCTGCAAGATTGATCCCCATAGCAGGTATCTTCTCCCCAAATTAATACATCCCCCTTTATTTTATGATCCAGAAAGGCGAGGAAAGGATTAAGCCACAAAAACAAGTTTGAAAGAAACGGAACACAATGATGTTTATGAGTCTTTCACTGCTCAGTTAAGCATATTGTCAGATCGCAGAGATGATGCCTATGGGAAGAACAGTAGCACCTGCTGGTAGTGTTTTGTAGGTAATTCTGAGCAAACTGGATCAACAGACCAACTAAATCTGTGTTTCTCAACCTCAGCAACTTGAAGATATATGGACTTCCAGTGCCTCCTGCTATTCCCCTGCCAGCATTCTGGAGTTGAAGTCCACACGTCTTAAAAGGGGTTGAATTCTGGGAGCTGAAGTCCACATATCTTAAAGGAATTGACTTTAAAGGAGGTGCTTTTTTTTCGGGAGCCAACTGGGTTTTCTTTTTCTTTTCTTTTCTTTTGAAGACATTTTGCTTCTGATCCAAGAAGCTTCTCCAGCTCTGACTGGATGGAAGGGAATGGAAGGATTTATAGTCCTTGCAGACAGTTGGTCATTTGCATAAATCCTTCCATTCCCCACCATCCAGTCAGAGCTGAAGAAGCTTCTTGACTGAGAAGCAAAATGTCTTCAAAAGAGAAAGCAAGAAAGTCTAGTTTCCTCCTGAAAAAAAGCACCTTTGGGACAACCATTACCTGGATGCCTGAGAAACTTCATAGACTTAAAGGAATTGAATTCTGGGAGTTGAAGGTCACACATCTTAAAGTTGCTGAAGTTGAGATACATTGAAGTGTGCTGTGATGGGAGTGTCCTGATACTCCCATGTTACACCCCTCCTGCGTGAGCTGCACTGGTTACCAGTTGCCCTCCGGGTGAGATTCAAGGTGCTGGTGTTGACCTATAAAGCCCATCATGGCTTAGGACCAGGGTACTTGCGGGAGACCCTGCTGCCAGTAACGGCTTCCCAATGTCCCATGCGCTCTCACAGGCAGGGCCTCCTTGGGGTGCCGTTGGCCAGACAGTGTCGGCTGGTGACCCCTAGGGGTAAGGCTTTCTCTGTGGGAGCACCCACCCTATAGAATCAGTTGCCCCTGGAGCTTTGGGTGACTCTGACCTCCAGTCCTTCTGTTGGGCCTGAAAACATGGTTGTTCCAACTTGCTGACCTGGACTGAGGGGGGGGGGGTTAATGAATTGGTTTTAATTAATTGTTTTATTGCTTTAATCTGATTATTGGGTTTCATATTTATTTATTTTTTTAATTGTACAGTATTTGTATTGTTTTTATGATTGTACACCACCCCGAGTCCTTAGGGAGATGGGGCAGCATAGAAATCCAATAAATAAATAAATAAATAAATAAACAAACAAACTAAATGACTATTTCCTATATTCATTTAAAAAAATCCTGCACTTTACAAATTTTGCACTGGAATTCTTAGTTTAATTGGCTCCTTTGTTCAAACAAGAGTTGACTGAACTGCATAGAGAAGGTCTGAAGGGTTTATTAACCAACTTTCCCAGCCAGCGTTCCATAATTGCCTTGGTAACATTAACTTGCCCTCATTTTCTTGCACTTTGATTTAAAATTGCATGCTATGTGCCATTGGCATTTTTCTTAAGGGCTGCCCTTCGAAAAGGAAGGGGCTTGTTATGAAAACTATCCCTGTTGCCTTGGTTACTAATTACATAGATTTTTTAATCACATGTAATCCCTGGATTTAAAAATAGCTTTGATGTGAGAAAATGTACTAAGACAAGAGAAAAGTGTTTATAGACGGTCATGATATTGATAGCATTGTCTTGGTAGTCCAGGCCTTTTAGGTCTGGTGTTGATTTTCTAAACATTATCAACATTATTTACCAATGAAGGGAAAAAAAGTATTCCTAAGAGGCAGAAAGAAACACACTTCTTCCATCTTTGAAAGTATCTGCAAAACTGCACAAATTTCACATGCTAAAATTAACTTTTCAGACTCACAGAGTATATATGGGATTAAAAAAATCACCCTGTCCCATTACAACAGTCATTACAAACTTTGCACATAGACTATTGTGTAGATTTAAATTTATATTTATTTACTATACTTGGTAGACCACTATGGTCAACACCTGGTGGCTTAAAATAAAGCATGTATTTTTTTTTCATGTACTTTCCCCAATAAGGAAATGTTTGCAGGAACCAATCTGAGTTGGTCGCCTGGACCAAAGATTTATTCTTCCATGTTTTTGGGCTCATGCTGGAGCCCATCCTCAGGGAGTTTCTCTCTCTCTCTCCAGAATGTGTGCACTGGGCTACGTATATAACACTACAATATTTATACAATATTTATATGGTGCCTCATTATGTGTATCATTTAGTTCTTAACTAGGGTGTTGATGGACAACTATGAAGCCACACACAACCAGGCACTATATGTAGAACAGCCAGTGCATACCCAAAACCCAGGAATGACACCCTTTGTTAGAGTAGTTTCCTTTATTGTTCTTCATCTATAGACAGAATCTTGCCAGACTAAATCAACAATCTGCATGACTATAGGGAATTGCTAGGGAGAGCTGTTTTAACCTTTTTCCTGCTGACCAAGGTCTGCTGTCTCTTTTCTCTCTAGAAAGTAGCCCTCCCCTCCTGGAAATCCAGACTACATTCCACCACAATATGATGTGATTTGAATTATTCACCTGTTGCACAATTCTTATCTTTTTCATTACAAAGTCATGGTGTATATGACATTGCTTGCTTCCATTCCCCTTTGCCACCCATACTCCAAGACACAGTGAGGTTCAAATAAAGAAGTTTGATTTTGTCTAAAGTTCAGCCATATAAACTGTTCTACAGAAACTACTAACTCCTGACATATATAATGCACAAGAAAATAGACAGGTACAGTGGAAGGTTGTTGTAGAAGCCAAATGATCAGTTTCATCAATATTGTCCTTGTTAAAGAGTTTGGTTCCAGATTACATAAACTCAACTGTTACACTTTACATCCAGCATCCAGTATTGGCCACATGTAAAATGTACAAACACAACATAATTATTATTAGTACCATGGCATGACCAATGATAAGATAAATACATTGCAGTAGAATCATATGTAGTTCAGGGGGGTCCATTTCTTTTTAGGCTATGGAATTTGTTAGTAATCATAATATAAAAATCTTAGGATCTCTGATCAAGAAGCAAAGCATAGTAATAGTGTTCTAGGACCAACTCTCTTCATACTCTACGTAAATGACCTCTGTGATTATATTAAGAGCAGCTGCATTCTCTTCGCTAATGATGTAAAGCTATTCAACACCACCGACAATACTGCTACCCTTCAAAAAGACCTCGACTATGTATCAGAATGGTCAAACAAATGGCAACTTCAAATCTCAACAAATAAATGCTCTGTCTTACATATTGGCAAAAAAAATCAGAAAATAAAATACAAGCTGAATAGTCAAGACCTTGTTGATGATCCAAACTCTGTCAAGGACCTTGGAGTACTCATCTCTAATGATCTAAGTGCTAGAGCCCACTGTAACTACATAGCCAAAAGGCATTAAGAGTTGTTAACCTAATCCTGTAGCTTTTTCTCTGGTAATATCACACTACTAACTAGAGCATACAAAACATTTGCTAGACCAATACTTGAATACAGCTCATCAGTCTGGAAACCACATTACGTATCTGATATTAACACAGTTGAGAAAGTCCAGAAATAGTTCACAAGAAGAGTTCTACACTCTCTACTCATTGCAGAATACCTTATGCCACCAGACTTGAAATTCTAGACCTAGAAAATCTAGAACTACACCACCTTCAGTCCGATCTAAGTATAGTATATAAAATCATACATTGCAATGTCCTACCTGTCAATGAATACTTCAATTTCAACCATAACAATACAAGAGCACACAATAGATACAAACTCAAGGTAAACCACACCAAACTTGATTGCAGGAAATACGACTTCAGCAACAGAGTGGTCAATGTCTGGAATACTCTACCTGACTCTGTGGTTTCTTCCCCAACCCCCAAAACTTTAACCTTAGACTGTCTACTGTTGACCTCACCCCTTTCCTAAGAGACCTGTAGGGGGCGTGCATAAGCGCACCAACATGCCTACCGTCCCTGTCCTATTGATTCTTTTTATTTTTCTTATACTGTGTTTCCCCGAAAATAAGACACTGTCTTATATTTTTTTTGGCTCCCAAAAACACACTAGGTCTTATTTTTGGGGTAGGTCTTATATATTTATGGTGCCAAATAGTGGGTGTGAGTGTGTAGGGGGGGGTGTTTCGTGGGTGCACGGTTGCTCCCTGAAAAGTCTTCCTGGAACTGGAGATTTACACTAGGTCTTATTTTCAGGGTAGGTCTTATATTAGGGCAGGTTTAAAAAATAGTGCTAGGTCTTACTTTCAGGGTAGGTCTTATTTTCGGGGAAACACAGTATGTATCCATTTCATGTATTCATAACTATGTTTATATTTATACCTGTTATCTTATAATCGCTTGACAAAATAAAATAAATAAATAAAAATAAATAAATAATATAATAAAACTGGCTGCATTTCAGTAATTAGAGTGATTTCTCCCCTTGGTTTCTCATAGCACTCCATTAAGGTCTCCAAAAATAGAACATAGAATAACAGGGTTGGAATATAGTTTGGAGATTTTCTAGTCCAACTTCCTGTTCAAGCAGGAGAGACTACATCACTCTTGACAAATGGCTGTCCAGGTTCTTCTTGCAAACTTCCAGTGATGGAGTACCCACAACTTCCGGAATTAAGATATTCTTCTACAGTAAGTCAATCACCTGTTCTCTGTGGCAGCCCCTCAGGTACTGATACCTAGTCCTTCTCTTCATTAGACTGCACATAGCTAGTTCCCTCAATCTATCAATCTGATAGACAGATCTCAATCAGATCTCAATCAGATCAACCAGAATGCAGTCTGAAAAACTATCATAGAAGACAGAGGTTGCAAAATTCCTGTTTTGAAAACTTCAGATCTGTTAGCACATTTACAAGAAAGCGTTCAAAAATACGTTTATGGATGCTAAAAGTATTTGTATCTGCACCACTGAAGCAGAATAAAAGGTGGATAATAAATTAGTGTCAAACAAGTAGGGAGTTAATGATATAATTTTTTTTGGTTAAAAATAAGTTGTACTCAAAAAACAACAGCCTCCTGCCTTCTCTATTAATGAAAATTCACAGGAGCAAGTCTTTAAATATCTTACCCAGCAAAGAACCCCACTAATTTTTGTTATTCACACATGAGGATGTCATTAAACAAAATTTCATTTTAATGTATGCCGATTAGTGCACATTCAATGTGACAATAAAGCATAATATTCTGCCTTTTTAATATTTCCTAGAATATTTCATTCTTGTAGGAGAGGGATGGGTGCTAACTTTCTACAGACATTTCCTGGACTTCTTGCTTTGTTCCTTTGCTTCCTGGACTAACTGACTTACTCCCTTGCCCTGCTGGATTTCTTGTTTGCAGCCAATGTGCTCACAGCATTGTGCTGGCTTACTTGCAGCCAGAGGCTGCTGGAGGTGTGTGTGTGTGTGTGTGTGTGTGTGTGTGTGTGTGTGTGATCAGTTTGCTCTGGGACTTGCCAGAAATGTGGGAGAGTTTGGGGAACATTTTGAGCAATAAGGGGGTGGTTTGAACATTCAGCTTACTGTGTTGCCTCTGTGCCATGCCCTGGGTCATCACCAGTGGTAGGATTCAATGTTTTTACTACTGGTTCTATGGGTGTGGCTTGGTGGGCATGGCTTGATAGGCATGATAAGGGAAGGATACTGTAAAATCTGAGCTTTGGTGGCTCAGGCTGTTAAATGCCTGCTCTTAAGATCCAGCTGTCTACAATTACTGTAGGCTCGAATCCCACCAGGCTCAAGGTTGACTCAGCCTTCCATCCTCCCTTGGTAGGTGAGGACCCAAGATTGTTGGGGAAATTAGCTGACCTTGTAAAATGCAGCTTAGTAATAAGCAGGCATATACAATGGAAGGAAGGCTATTACTGAGCACATTGGGTTGTGCTCCAAAATATGGCAGCCCTGAGTCTTGGAGAAGGCTGCATATAATAATTAAAAAAAATCCCCATTCTCACCCCACTCCAGGGAAAGGACACTGTGAAATCTCAATTTCCTCCCCACCCTACTAACCTGCTTCCCAGCTCAGTTCCCCTGTGCAGGACAACAAAAGAAGACCCAGCTGATCAGCTGGGACTTTAGAGGCAGACAATGGATGGGGGCAGGGCCAGTCAGAGGTGGTATTTGCCAGTTCTCCAAACTACTCAAAATTTCCACTACCAGTTCTCCAGAACTGGTCAGAACCTGCTGAATACCACCTCTGGTCATCACACTATGTAACCCTCAGTTCCATTCTTTACATATTCAGAACAGACTTGCTCACCAAAAGTTTTCCTAATCGTGGTTTAAAAACAACTCTCAACAAACTCTGGAATCCTCATGTCTCTTGTCAATAGTGACAAACCAGCCAACTGACTTCCATGAGCCTATTTTAAGCCTGGTTAAGTTGCCTTCCATTGATTGCATTGATTGAAATAATCAGCCAAATTTCTGAGTCAACTACTCCAGTACAGACAGAAATGCCATAATACGTCCTTCTGTCTATTTATCAGCACTGTGGGAATTAACTGAAGTGACTATTTAAAAAAGAAATCACTCCATTCTAAAAAAAGTGAAGTCATAACGAGTTTCAAATTAACATTGCAGAAAACAAGATAAAAGAAATAGTCCCTCTTGTCTTTCATCCTTCCTTTTGACGAGCAATTCCAGTCATCTGTAATTAATTTCATGCCATGTAAGTCTTAGAAAAATGGTTATGAAAAATAAATTCCCTTTTTTAAGTAAGAAAACCTGCCGAATCCTTAAACAGGAAGATAGAAAGTCTGGTTATGTTTACCTGGGTGAAAACAAAAACTGCCTCAGTGGGAATTCCAAATCTACAATAAAATGGGACAATTAAGTCTATTAACCAAATTCTTTCAAGGCAAATATGTTTCTAATCTGTTCTGTCTTAATTTATTTAGCAATAGCAACAAGCACTTAGATTTATATACTGCCCCATTGTGCTTTACAACACTGCCATTTGTCAGAAATGGTGTAGGGTCTCCTGCTTAGGCAGAGGGTTGGACTAGATGACCTACAAGGTCCCTTCCAACTCTGATTATCTGTATCTGTATCTGTATCTATAACTCTCTGAACATTTTACATGCTCAGCATATTGTCCCCAACAATCTGGCTCCTCATTTTACCGACCTCGAAATGATGGAAGGCTGAGTTAACCTTGAGCCAGTCAGGATCAAACTCCAGGCTGTGGACAGAGTTTGTCTGCAATACTGCATTCTAACCACTGTGCCATCATGGCTCTTTATTAATTAATATATGTATTAGATTTATTTAGCCTCCTTTTTATTCAGGGGTTCAAGGAAGCATATTGTGATGACCCGGAGTGTAACACAAATGTAATAAAATCCAAAACGTAAATAAATGCCTTCAACTTGGCCTCACTGTTCAATAATTCTCAGTTGGAGATTAAACTTATTCAAAAATAGTCTTCAAAAGAAAGCAATACAGTCTGAACTCAATGAGCAGATAAAGGTGAAATAAAAAACCAAAACAAACTACAATTAAGGAATTTCCACAACGGACCAGGATAAGTAATTACCAACTTCAAGGAGATAACAAGGCATAGTCTGTTGGAAGGACACCAACCAAGATAACTTCAGCCCTAAATAAAACACGCTTTGCTTCTAACAATGCTGTGTTTTAACTGTCTCTCTTATATACTATTCTCCCCAACTGGAACCAATGAGCGGGATCATGGCCACTTCCTCTCTCGTAAGCCAAGTTGTTTCCTTCTCCATTCCTCCCTGCATGTCCTAGGATGAAGAGGGGATGGGCCTGATTCTTCTTCTGACTGCCTAGGTGGCCTCTGCCCTTCCCTAGCCTCCTCCACAACCTCCGGAGCCACACCTCCACTCCCTGTCAGCTGTTCCTCTCCCTCAGAGTCCGACTCTAACAAGGACCTCTCTCCTATTTTTCTCCACAATCTATCTGTGAGATAGATTAGGCTGAAATATCAAAAGTCACCAAGATAGTGTAATGGCAAAGAATGGCTTGGAATCTGGATCATACCAGTCCAACACTTGAATCACAATACCACATGTACCATATAGCATAACAAAACACAGCATTAGTGCATAAAATTCACATATAAAATATCTATCAAAACATAAAATTTGTATCAAAATATAAAAATCATGGTGAGCAGTGATTAGAATACAGTATTGCAGGCTAGCTCTGCCCACAGCCAGGAGTTCAATCCTGTTGGACCCAAGGTTGACTTAGCCTTCCATCCTTCTGAGGTCCGTAAAATAAGGACACTGATTGTTGGGGTTAACAGGCTGACATTATATCTCCTTTGACAGCAACATCCATCCGACATTCCTCTCCATATTGCCTCTGTTTTCATTGATTGTAATGAGCCTTTGTTGCATAGTAGGCCTTAGTTTTGCAAGCTGACATACTGGAACCTGGACTGATCCTTAGTGGATTGTTTCCTTCTGAACTGCCTGGCATCCAAGACCTGGTTTTTGCTTTCCGCTTCATGTCCAATTTATTCCTTGCATCTAAAATCCCTCCCTTTTACAATTATTTTAAAATAGATCTTCCAAGGAGCAAGTTTGAACAATCACTCGGTGAGTAAAACTTCTTATGAAAATAAAAGAAAAACTAACAGATTAAAGAAGATAAAGAATATAATATAAATAATAAACAACGGTCCGTCGATCAGTCGCCGTCAGATCGAGCCCATCAGGCGAATGCTGCGCTGCAGCCTGCTGCTCATCAAACGCAGGAAATCATGGGAAGCGCGCGCGCGAAGGAAGGAAGGAAAAAGGAGAGTCGGAAAGCTTGGCAAGACCCGCGGTCTTCTCTCCCAGGTAGCTCAACCTCGCTCAATAGGAAGAAAGGACCTTACTTCTCAATATGCAGTATGTTATTCATTGTTTTAAAATGGCTATGTAGTTCATTGTAAAAGTTCTACCTGTTCTTTGGGAGGACTTTTATTCTGATGTAAATAATTGTAATAAATAATTTTTCCCAACGCCACAGTGATGGATTTTAGTAGGAAAGGAGACCCTTCCCCGATCCCTTCTTAAAACTAGCATTTCTCCTGCCATGAAGTCAAAGGAAGGCTTAGAACATCCACACTTGTCCCCATTGGAGGTTGCACTGGAATTATTTTACATGCTTTATGAGGCCTAACCAGTTTCACCAAGCAGCCTTGATGAATTCAACTTCTCCAGAGATTCTTTTTCTCCATCAGCTTCTTTGTCAGTGTTAGAAAATTGAAAGTTTTTTCTTCTGGTTTCATCTTTTTCTCCGTTCTCACTCCTTTCATATTGTCATCTTTTCCTCTGTTCTCATTCCTTTCATATTGTCCAGCTTGATGAAGAATCTTGGAGAATTCAACAGCTTTTCTATCCTTCAATTGATGCTGAAAATGGGTTGTCTAAGAGGGTGGTATATCACTGAAACTATATTAGTGTATTACCCAATTATTATATTCTTATTCCAAGTCTCACAGTGCTAGCCTTGTATTTGCTACTAACTTGCTAAAGAGTTTGAAACCAGGTGTCAACTCATAAAACATTCCTATGCCTGTTTTAGTAGTTGCCATAAAAAAGGGGGGGAGGGGGAGGCAGTGCAGCAGTTGAAAGCAAAAGTACATTCCAACTCTTATCTTTAAAAGATTGTAACTAAAATACCAGAGTTTTTGGCCGGGAACATATTTAATTGGAGAACGTGAATAATGACACACAGCATGTGATCGTGCTCAATTGGAGAATCTGGTTTATGAGACACCCGGGGTGGGGAAACAGGGTCACAGGCAGTGGTATTCAGCAGGTTCTGACCAGTTCTGGAGAACCGGTAGCAGAAATCTTGAGTAGTTCATAGAACCGGCAAATACCACCTCTGACTGGCCCGCCCCCATCTATTCTATGTCCCAAGTCCCAGCTGATCGGCTGGGTCTTCTTTGGTTGCCCTGCACAGGAAAACAGAGCTGGAAAGCAGGTTAGTGGGGTGGGGAGGGAATGGGATTTTGCAGTATCCTTCCCCTGCCATGCCCACCAAGCCATGCCCACAGAACCAGTTGTAAAAAATTTTCGAATCCCACCACTGGTCACAGGTGACTGTAAATTACATATGCCAGAGTTGGCTTCATACAGGGCAGTGCCAGTATGGCGCCTATAATGAATCCTTTGAAGTTTTTTGAAGTTTGGCTCAAGAATCATGATTTCATTAGAGCGATTTCTGGAATCCTGATACCAGGACTGCTACATATTTCTGTTCCTTATTGTCTGCAATAAATGTGACAGCAACCTTCTTGGTAAGGTTGTTTTCACCCAAGGGTGCTTGCCAACTAATCCTTCACTAAAATTTCTGCTCAAATATATGTGAACGTAATTTAGGAAGCCTCACACGGTCCATTTGGCAAGATGGAATTAATAGTTGCAGGGACAAGAGGAAATCAAATTTCCAATAGCACAAAATTGGATGGCGTAGCTGGTACCCTAGAGGACAGATACATAAATTAAAGTATCTTGGTAGATTAGAGACGTGCACTAAAAAAGACTCTCTAGAAATAAATAAATAAATAAATAAATAAATAAATAAATAAATAAATAAATAAATAAATAATAAATAGATCCCACAATCAGGGCATCTTTCATTTACTCTGCAGCTTTTTCCATTAGAGTTTAAATAATCTTTGGATGGAGAAAGAGAATGAAGAACTGCATGGTGGTGCAATGGTTAGAATGCAGTACTGCAGGCTACTTTTGTTGTCTGCTGGCTGCCAGCAGTTGGGCAGTTCGATTCTCACTGGCTCAAGGTTGACTCAGCCCCCCCATCCTTCCGAGGTGGGTAAAATGAGGACCCAGATAGATGGGGGCAAGAGACTGACTCTGTAAACTGCTTAGAGAGGGCTGTGAAGCACTGTGAAGCAGTATAGAAGTCTAAGTGCCATTGCTATAAGGTAAATGTGGAAAAGCCGGTCTCTATCACCAGTTAATGGTAAAGGCACTTCAACTATTCTGGATATTCTTTCTGCAGACTGGAACTCTAAAACCAGATTTCTGACTATCTCCTGAATCTAAGGTAAAGGTTTCCCCTCTTCAGTTATGTCTGATTGTAGGGGGCAGTGCTCATCTCTGTTTCTTAACTGAGGGAGCCAGCATTGTCTGAAGACACTTCCATGGTCATATGGCATGGTATCTTCCCATTGAAGTGGTGCCTATTTATCTACTTGCATTTGCATGCTTTTGAGCTGCTAGGTGGGCAGGAGCTGAGCAGTGGTGAGATTCAAATTTTTTTACTACTGGTTCTGTGGGCATGACTTGGTGGACATGGCAGGGGAAGGATAATGTAAAATCTCCAGTCAGAGATGGTATTTGCCAATTCTCCGAACTACTCAAAAATTCCACTACCAGTTCTCCAGAACTGGTCAGAACCTGCTGAATACCACCTCTGGAGCTGAGGCAATTAATGGGAGCTCACTCCATCATGCAGCGCTCAAGTCTTGAACCTAGGCTTTCCATCTGACAAGCCCCAGTGTCTTAACTACTGAGCCACCACATCCCTTCTCCTGAATCTAGAAGGCCACTGAGAAGCAGTGTCTTAGGCAAGATGGTCTATTCAGTTGGTAGATTTTATCTCTGTTATAGCCTGGCTCTTGAAATTGAAATTAAATAAGGTATACTGAGAATTTCTTGCATTTAAGACACAAAACAGAACAACTCTTGGTAAGAGCTGAAACTTACAAGTTTTTTGAGTTCAACCCATAATAGCTACTTTGGAACTCTTGATCTTTCTCTTCAGTTGGTCCCTTCTGTGCAATAATATCTTGATTCTGAACTGCAGTGCGATTCAACTTTGTTCCTTGATTTCAAGCACAAATACCTTTGCTCATTTAAACCCTGAATTGTTAATCACTTTGCTAGCTCTTGCAGCCTAGTCGTTTTCCCTAATGTCCATTGTTCATAACGCGCATTCCCTGGAAAATAACAATAGTTTTCTTAATAGAAATGTCCTTAATATTTTCTATTGCATAAGTTTCCCCAGGTGATGCGGGCTTTTAAAATAATATAAAGTATTTATTTATTGAATTTAAAAAGCTGCCCAATGGTGTAACACTCTGGACAGGGTAAATATTCAAAACAAAAGGAACTAAAATAATAGGAAAACAACAATGTAGATCTTGGAAGAAAACTTTCAACTAACTTATTAACAGTTGAGTATATAAAAAGCTGAAAAGGAGAATGCCATCCACCTGTTGTGGTTAGCCAGCAGCAGGTGCAGATGGCTGAGGAGAGCGAGGACTCAGATGAGGGGCCAGGACCATTAGGCAGTGGACTTCAGAGATTGTGGGGGCTGGCAGCAGTGATGAGGAGGTTCCCCAGGAGCCTGTGCCAAGTGCGCGTGCGCGCAGGGTTGCTCGGAGGAAAGAGCAGCTGCAGCAGCACAGGTGACTCAGGAGTAAGGCTGCAAGGTAATGGCCCCTCCTTCAAGAAAATAAAAGCCAGCTGTGAAACTAACCTTCTTTGCAGAAGGCAAAGACATTTTGAAACAACAGCCGCGTGGACATTCCAGTATCCTGAGTTTGTATTTGAAGATTCTTATTTTGCAAATTATTTCTTGTCTGTTATCTTTTGGCAAGTCTCACACAGTTTGGCAAGGCTTGTGCCTATCACAGTTAATTATTTTGTAAAAGCATTACAAGGTTTCTGTTCTTTTTGAATTGTGTTTGATTTGTTGGGAAAAGGTGTGGGTCAGAACACCACCTTATCCAAAAACCCAGGAAGAAAAGTTTGTTTTTCAGAAGCATATTTAGAAAAAGTTGGTATGGAGCCTATACAAATCTCTGGAGAGATGCTGTTCCAGAGGGCAAGCATTGTAATAAAGAAAGTCTATTTCCTGGGTCCTGTCATATATCATGTTTTATATATCATGGAATCCAGGTTTCCAGGAAGAGCAGAAATTACAGTTAGTCTTTGATTTATGACCACAAAATTAACTGGATTGTTTTGTCCTTGAGGAAGAAGAAGATGCTTTGCTTCTCATACAAGAAGTTGTGATTGAATGGTTGGGGGGTTGAAAGGATAGGTTCTGATAGGATGGTGGGGTGGGAGTGGAAGGATTGTATTTCTGTAGAATTTATTTATTTATTTGATTTGTCAATCACTTACAAGATAATAGGTATAAGTATATAAATAGTTATGAATACATGAAATGGAAACATGTAAGAAAAATAAAAAGAATCAATAGGACAGGGACGGTAGGCACGTTGGTGCGCTTATGCACGCCCCCTACAGGTCTCTTAGGAAAGGGGTGAGGTCAACAGTAGACAGTCTAAGGTTAAAGTTTTGTGGGTTGGGGAAGAAACCACAGAGTCAGGTAGAGTATTCCAGACATTGACCACTCTGTTGCTGAAGTCGTATTTCCTGCAATCAAGTCTGATGCAGTTTACCGTGAGTTTGTATCTATTGTGTGCTCTTGTACTGTTATGGTTGAAGCTGAAGTATTCATTGACAGGTAGGACATTGCAAGGTATAATTTTATATACTATACTTAGATCGGACTGAAGGAGGCGTAGTTCTAGGTTTTCTAGGTCTAGAATTTCAAGTCTGGTGGTATAAGGTATTCTGCAATGATTAGAGGAGTGGAGAACTCTTCTTGTGAACTATTTCTGGACTTTCTCAACTGTGTTAATATCAGATATGTAGCTATGGATCTATGTGTTGTATGTTTGTTTGTTGTGTTTGTGTTTTTGGAAAAATAAAACCTCTTATAAAAAAAAAATCAGATATGTAGTGTGGGTTCCAGACTGATGAGCTGTATTCAAGTATTGGTCTAGCAAATGTTTTGTATGCTCTAGTTAGTAGTGTGATATTACCAGAGAAAAAGCTACGTAGGATTAGGTTAACAACTCTTAATGCCTTTTTGGCTATGTAGTTACAGTGGGCTGTAGCACTTAGGTCATTAGAGATGAGTACTCCAAGGTCCTTGACACAATGGATGGGAACACCTTTGGAAAATCTGAAATATGAAACTAGGGACATATCATCCTGGAGAAAATCTATCAATGGGTCAGTAAGAGTAGACATCAGTGGGTGGCACCCAATAGTAGAAAGGGGAAGGAAAAGGTTATAATAACCCTAATATCCTGGCTTATTTTGCAGTGGTTTGATGGGAAACAACAATAAGCATGTTGAGGATGACAACACATTGAGTGCAGAAAGCCTGATACCAAAGATTTTGTCTGACCAACAAAGTTAAATATAAGACAGCAGAATTTGGCAGCAGCCAAAAAAGCCAATGCAATCCTAGGTTGTATTAACAGAGGTATAGAATCAAGATCACATGAAGTACTAGCACCGTTTTATAAAGCCTTAGTAAAACCACACAGGGAATACTGCATCCAGTTATGGTCAACACAATAAAAACATTTTGAAAATCTGGAAAAAGTTCAGGAAAGATCAACAAAGATAATTAGGGGACCGAAGGCTAACACATATGAAGAACAGTTGCAGGAATTCGGTATGTCTAGTTGGTGAAAAGAAGGATTAGGGATGACATGATAGCAGTGTTATAGTATTTATGGGGTTGCCACAAAGAAGAGGCATTCAAGCTCTTCTCCAAAGCATCTGAAGGCAGGACAAGAAGCAATGGATGGAAACTAATCAAGGAGAGAAACGACGGGAATGAAGGTGAAATTTCCTAACAATGAGAACAATGAATCAATGGAACAGCTACTGGAAGTTTTTAAGAAGAGACTGCACTACCATTTGTCTGAAGTAGTATAGGGTTTCCTGCCTGAGCAGGGATTGGACTAGAAGACCTCCAAGGTCCCTTGCAGCTCTTTTCTGAATTGAATCTGTGCCTTCAGGGTCACCAGAACCAAAGTGCAAATGGTTGTGGAATCTTTTTGGAATTGCTGAAAGGACTGTGTTCAGAGGTGGGATTCAGCAGGTTCTGACCAGTTCTGGAGAACCAGTAGTGGAAATTTTGAGTAGCTCGGAGAACCAGCAAATACCACCTCTGACTGGCGATTTTACAGTATCCTTCCCCCACCACGCCCACCAAACCACGCCTATGAAACTGGTAGTAAAAAAATTGAATCCCACCACTGACTGTATTGTAGAGATGGAGGGTATCTTATCCCTCTTCTTCTGTTGAGAGAGGGCTGTTCAATTCTCACATAGGTGGACTCTATTACCCTTCTTTCAAACCAACGTTCCCCTCTATCCACATTTTGGCTGGAGAGGATGATTGGTTCTTCTAGCGTTTCTTGCAGGCTTCTTGAAGAAAATCATGAACCAGGGGAATAAGAAACTGCCCTCGCTCACACTCAGCATGCAATTCCTATTCCCCACTGGGCTAGGCAAAACATGGACTAAACCCCAAGGCATCATGGGCATTTCTAACACTGACTAATAAGAGCTTTGGCTCCATTGTAATGAAAGTGTTGCTATTAAGCAATGTGGATTTTTACCTCTAGTAGAAAGTTGGGCTTTGTTCTTGCAATGAAGATATCCACAGGGTTTCATTATATTTCCTCTGGTAAAACAGATGTCTTTTCAGTGAGATGCACTAATTCCTGCTATTAGCGGTCCTTTGAATTTTCCCCATTTTCTCCAGAAAATCTTGAGAGTCAGCTATTCTGTTAGTACCGTACCATACTGCATATGGTTATATTTCAATACAAATTGTTTTTTTTTCTTAAAGAAAGGACATCATGAGCTGCTGCAATGCTCATTTCTGTAATTAAAAAGTATATTATTATAATTGTACCCTATTATTTTAAGAGATGTTCCTCAAGCGCCAAAAGGGGAGCCAAAATGAAGTCTTCTTAGAATTGAGCTTGAAGTTGGTGATTTCAATGACAATGTAATTTTCCATGTCGTGGCAATAAAAGCAAGGGAGTTTGCCATCACCTCCTGCAATATTTTCAACTTCTCAAAGTTCAACTTCTAAAGCCTTGGGAATTCTGGAGGGCCCCCATACGAGTTCTAACCAAAATTGGCATGGTGCAGCTTCTGAAATCACCCAATACTTTCATCTCAAGAGCAGAAGACCTCAACTTTCATGTAGGGGTGTCCCTGGCATATAATATGTGAAGATGGCAACCACAATGCTGGGATCAAAGCTCGGCTCATAAGCAGAGGTGGTATTCAGCAGGTTCTGACTAGTTCTGGAGAACCGGTAGCGGAAATTTTGAGTAGTTTGAAGAACCAGCAAATACCACCTCTGACTGGCCCTGCCCCCATCTATTCTCTGCCTCCTGAGTCCCAGCTGATTGGCTGGGTCTTCTTTTGTTGCCCTGCACAGGAGAACGGAGCTGGAAATCAGGTTAGTGGGATGGGGAGGGAATGGAGATTTTACAGTATCCTTACTCTGCCATGTCCACCAAGCCATGCCTACCAAGCCACACCCACAGAACTGCTAGTAAAATTTTTTGAATCTCACCACTGCTCATAAGTGAAGCTTCATTATGACTGTAGTGGTCAATATCTTGATTCCCAGAAGTAACAGGGAGAGTTTCAGAGGAGTAAGAGGCAACTCAATCCAGATATGATATGTGAGAGGAAATGAATGAAGACATTCTCCTTCTAATAGTTCACACAGAAGATACAGATCTTCTATAGATAGATATGGACTTGTAGATACAGATGGTAGAATCCTAGGTCTGGGTGATTTGGTCTATAAGTGTGGAGCAATAAAGATCTTAGCTTGGAAGACTCACCATGGGGCATTCTTGATCTTGGCCTGACATCACCACACATCTTCTGCAAAAGATTAAGCAAAGAAATATAAAAATAACCACAAAGCAACCACAAGAAGGCAGTCCAACCACAAAGCAAATATGAAACATTATAAATAGAGAGACCCATCCATTTTACCCCAAGGCTTAGGTCAGTGATGGTGAACCTTTTCGGCACTGAGTGCCCAAACCGGAACATTCCTGCATGCGTGTGTATCGGAGCGCTGGAAACCCAAAGACCAGCTGGCCGATGCATGCATGTCTGATTTTTGGCCATTTTGGGGACCATTTTCAGGCTGTTTTTCAGGCTGTTTTTTGGGCCATTTTCTGGTGCTCTGGCTCCTGTGAAGACCAGATGACCAGTACCAGAAACCAAAAGAGCAGCTGGCAACAGCACGCGTGCCCACAGAGAGGGCTCTGCATGCCACCTCTGGCACGCGCACCATAGGTTCGCCATCACAGGCTTAGGTAAATATTATAATCTTGCTTTACTACCTACTTTTTAAATTCCTCTTCATTCAAGTTTGCATTTCTTCTGACACACCCAACTTCATTTCCATATACAAGAAGCATATTTATACACATTTTGATTATTTATTTATATACATAGCTACCCATCTCATGCATGTGACTGTTGGTGGCTTACAAACAAACCACTCAAAGATCCTTGGTGCTGAGGATAAATAATTACATCCATCCTAACAGAATATCAGAATAACAGAGTTGGAAGGGACCTTGGAGGTCTTCTAGTCCAGCCCTTTGCTCAAGCAGGAATCCCTATAACATTTCAGACATATAGTTGTCCAAACTCTTCTTGAAAACCTCCAGTGATGGAGCATCCACAATTTATGGAAGCAAGTCATTCCACAGATTTATAGTTCTGTCAGGAAATTTATCCTTAGTCCTGGATTAGTTTCCATCCATTGTTTCTTCTCCTGCCTTCAGGTGCTTTGAAGAATAGCAGACTCACATCTTCATTGACCCAAATACTTGGAGGAACATGCAGGTCTTCAATGTCTTGCAAAGTTTAAGAGGGTTGGGCCCTCTTAATTTCCTACATGTTGTTCTATAGGAAGGTGCAGACACTGAGAAGGCAAAATCGGCCATTCCCCACAACAATCCACATGCTATCTGTTATTTTTCTACCAGAAGTTACATACTGTATATTAACATCCCTCCATTTACTTTCTCATCATCACTAAACATCCTGGTGCGGAATATTAATTAATTGACTTGTTTCAATTGCAATTCACTCAACTTTCCCTGTGAAACACAGCTACCTTGGCTTTTGATACACAAACATTATAGTCTTGATGCACCATATCACCTATCTGATGTTTCCTACCCAACAGTTGGAGTTTTCAGCCAACGACACAGCAACATTGCCATAGAAAGTACACATATATCCACATTTTAATAGAACAACAGAGTTGGAAGGGTTCTTGGAAGTCTTCTAGTCCAGCCCTCTGCTCAGGCAGGAAATCCTATACCATTTCAGACAAATGGTTGTCCAATCTCTCTTTAACAACTTCCAGTGTTGGAGCACCCACAACTTCTGAAGGCAAGTCATTCCACTGGTTGTTTTCACCATTAGGAAATTTCTCCTTAGTTCTAGGTTGGTTCTCTCCTTGATTAGTCGCCATCCATTGCTTCTTCAGCTGCTTTGAGAGAATAGATTGACAGCCCTCAAATATTGGAACACTGCTATCATGTCATGCCTAGTCCTTTTTACTAGAGTAGAATACCCAATTCCTGCAACTATTTTTCATATGTTTTAGCCTCCAATCCCTTGGTCATCTTTGATGCTCTACTCCAACTCTTTCTAGAGTCTCAACATCTGTTTTATATCATGGCGACCAAAACATCTTTAACTAATGGACCTCTATCATCAGTATAAGAAACCTATATACATTCACCCTGACGGAATTAAACAATCAAGAAATCACAAGATATTCTTGTCCAATTCTCTGCTCAATGCCGAGCCACTCACCAAGCATTTCATTTATTCTAACTCATGTTTTTCTTTCATCACACACAGCTCTTATCTCATTCAGCAATCACATTTTCCAAAAAATCCCATAATTCAAGGCCATTGACTTTGTCATCACACTTTTTCTAAATCAATAAACACGCAATGAATTGTATTTCTCACCTCCATACATTATTCAATGATCTGCTGAAGAGCAAAAATCTTTACATGTCCTCTGGGCGGCATTAAGTTGCATTACCGGTTTTGATCGTCGTCACCTCAAAAGTGCAGCCAAAGATTTTCCCAGGCAAATCAAGCTCTCTAATTTTGTATTCATGCTGGTTTCCTTTCTTTTATCTATAACATTAGTGACATTCTTCTTAAAGTCAAGCACAGTAACAACTTACAAAGCCCTATATGGCTTGGGTCCGGGGTACTTGCAGGAATGTCTCCTGCTGTTGACGAATACCAATCGCCCAATGTGCTCCCACAGGCGGGGCCTCCTTGGGGTACCGTCAGCTAAACATTGTAGGCTGGCAGCCCCTAGGAGGAGGGCTTTTTCTGTGGGAGTGCCCACCCTCTGGAACCAACTCCCCCTTGAATTGCGTCTGGCCCCTGATCTCCGTTCCTTCCACCGCGACCTTAAAACATGGTTATTTTTACAATCCGGCCTGGACTGACAGGGGATCGGGATTTTAATTTGAATGTTTATTTGGCACTAATTTAATATTTTTAAAATCATTTTAACTTTTGTATTGCCTGTTTTTTTATGTACGCCGCCCTGAGTCCTTCGGGAAAGAGGGCGGCTTATAAGTCCAAATAAACTGAAACTGAAACAGTTACACCCTGCATACATTAAACAAGTTGTGAAGGTCCTCCACGGCATCCATTATCAACATTCCTACAACTATATCATTTTGATCTAGGGCAATAATAGAAAATCTTTTAGGCTTGGGTTTTGAAACATTTGGGAAATGAATAATGGTCAATCTCCCCTTTGAACAAGAGAGGAACAAGATGTTGAGATGCTGGAAAGGGTGCAGAGAAGAGCAACAAAGATGATTAGGAGACTGGAGACACGTGAAGAATGGTTGCAGGAATTGGATATATCTTTAATGAAAAGAAGAACCGAGGGGTGGGGTCCATACTACCAATGTTCCAATATTTATGGGGTTGCCACAGAGAAGAGGGAGTCAACTTATTCTCCAAAGCACCTGAAGGTAGAAGTCTGTGGAGATTCTCAGTCATCCAGGTCATGGTTGACCCAAAGGTGCTTTTTCAGGTGGCGACTGGACTTTCTTGTCTTTTCTTTGAAGACATTTTACTTCTCATCCAAGAAGCTTCTTCAGCTCTGACAGGATTTTATTTATTTATTTATGTATTTATGTATTTATTTATTTATTAGTGGGACTTGTATGCCGCCCCATCTCCGAAGACTCGGGTGGCTCACAATTAAAACAACAACAACAATAAATGCTTTAAAAAAATTAAACTAAACAAGCCCCAGGACATAATTACAAAATACAAAGATAAGAACCACCCCACCCGAGGGTCACAGCCCGGATTGGTTAAACAACCAGGTCTTCAGGTCATGGCGGAAGGTGCGGAGGTCAGGGGCCAGGTGGAGCTCCAAGGGAAGTTGATTCCAGAGGTCAGGGACTGCGACAGAATAGGCACGTCGTCGGGGGACTGCCAGCCGGCATTGCCCGGCCGATGGGACCCCAAGGAGTCCTTGTCTATGTGCTCACACAGGGCGGTTGGTATTCGATGTCCGCAGAAGTTGCTCCCTTAAATAATAAGGACCCATGTCATGTAGGACTTTGTATGTTACAGTTAGAACCTTGAATCTCACCCGGAGTGCAACCGGCAGCCAATGCAGGGCGGGAGGGGGCAACATGGGAGAACCGGGAGACTCCCATCACCACCTGCGCCGCCGCATTCTGCACCAGCTGCAATCTCCGGATGGTATGCAAGGGCAGTCCTAAATAGAGAGCGTTGCAGTAGTCGAATCGCGAAGTAACAAGGGCATGAGTGACTGTACGCAGGGCATCTCGGTCCAGAAAAGGGCGGAGCTGACGAACAAGGCGGACCTGGGCAAAGGCCCCCCTGGCGACGGCCCCCACCTGCTCCTCCAATCAAAGCCGTGCATCCAGGAGGACCCCCAGGTTCCTCGCCCTATCCACAGGGGGCAGCACCACTCCCCCTATGGTCAACGATGGACATTCCAAACTGGACCGAGATGCCGGGCTGCACAACCACTTATAGTGGGGGAATGGAAGGATTTATCCTCCTTGCAGACAGCTGGTCATTTGCATCATTTTAGAGGGTCGTTGAGGCCACTTGAATGTTTATTTGTGTCCTCAGGGCCACCTGAGTAGTTCCTTATCCTAATCCTTCCATCCCCTACTATCCTGTCAGAGGTGAAGAAGCTTCTTGGATGAGAAGCAAAACACCTTCAAAAGAAAAAACAAGGAAATCCAGTTGCCTCCTGAAAAAGCACCTTTGGGACACCTGAAGGTAGGACAAGAAGCAATGGATGAAAACTAATCAAGGAGAAAACCAACATAGAACTAAGGATAATTTTTCTAGAATCAAGAATGGATGTTTCTCCAAGACTTTACCATACTTGGTTTTTCCCCCCCAAAGTTTTTTTTATTTTATATTTACAATAAATCTATTTTTCATTTAAACAGTGTGTCGACTGAGTACATATATCTTATGCGAACAATTGTAATTTATACCTTCTTACCAGTATAACAATAATCAATATAACATTCCTTTATAAGCCATTATCTCTTACATCTATTATCTTTATAACAATCTTAACTTATTTCTCTATATACTCCTCTACTGGTTTACAGCCCACTGGAAATATAACGATTTGGTGTGTATGTTCTTTGTGATATAAATACGATCTAAAAACTATAATACCAGGTGGCCAGCAGATGGCTCATGAGCTTCATAAATGTAATTGTGAAAGGACAATAAGACACCTAGATCTCTTTACTTCACAAGTTTCTTGAATATTTTGCAATGAAACCTTCTATTAAGGGTTTGTTGCCTGGTAAGACTGGTTGCTTTTGAAAATTTGGTGACTTTGTGTGTACTCTTTTTAGAGGACTTTTATACAGACCAGGCCTGGATGCAAGTTGCTATTGTTGTTGTTGTTTTGTTGTTGTTGTTATTATTATTATTATTATTATTATTATTATTATTATTATTTGGATTTCTACGCCGCCCCATCTCCTGGAGGACTCGGGGCATCATACAATTATAAAAACAATACACATACAATACAATATTAAAAAGAATTAAATACGAAACCCAATAATCAATTAAAATAATAAAAACAATCCACTAAAAACCCCATCCCCTCTAGCAGTCCAGGTCGGCAAGTTGGAACAACCAGGTTTTCAGGCCACAACGGAAGGATCGGAGGTCAGGGGCCACCCAAAGCTCCAGGGGCAGCTGATGGCAAAGGGTGGGCGCTCCCACAGAGAAGGCTCTCTCCTTGGGGGTCGCCAGCCGACATTGTCTGGCCAACGGCACCCCAAGGAGGCCCTGCCTATGGGAGCGCATGGGACATTGGGAAGCCTTTACTGGTAGCAGGGTCTCCCACAAGTACCCCGGTCCTAAGCCACGTAGGCCTTTATAGGTCAATACCAGCACCTTGAATCTCACCTGGAGGGTAACTGGTAACCAGTGCAGCTCACGCAGGAGGGGTGTAATATGGGAGTATCAGGACACTCCCATCACAACCCGCGCCGCCACATTCTGGACAAGTTGAAGCCTCCGGGTGGTCCTCAAGGGCAGCCCCATGTAGAGAGCATTGCAGTAGTCCAAACACGAAGTAACGGGAAGTCATTAAAATTAAATATTCCCCCCACCCAACCTCATTCTTTTGATGGCTTACCTCATCGAAGGACAAGTTTTCTTCTAAATAACGTAGCCAAGTTCAAGTTATGGATGGTGAAAGAGTTACTTGTAATGTGGCAAGTCAGCTTCCCTCCTTTGCAAGACAAGTCAACCCCTCAGGAACTCCTGAAGGGAAAACATTTACCTATAAGAAAGAGAACTGGTCTTCATTTTCTGTCATTTCTATTGTGTCGTGGGCTTCAGTAGGCAAGAAGCAGGCAAGGATAGCTACAACAGCATTTATTGACTCAAAACTGGAACTGGGGAGCAGCAGGCAAATGCCTGTAATTTATACTCTAGGCCCACAGGGCCTTAACCAATCATAATATTTGAAAAAAGCCCGCCCAAATATGAATGTTCTAAGTTTTCCTCCAAAACAGTTGGAGTTAACAGTTAGGGTCATCTAAAGCAGTGGTGGGATTCAAATTTTTTTACTACCGGTTATGTGGGCGTGGGTTGGTGGGTGTGACAGGGGAAGGATACTGTAAGATCTCCAGTCAGAGGTGGTATTTGCCGGTTCTCCCAACTACTCAAAATTTCCACTACCGGTTCTCCAGAACTGGTCAGAACCTGCTGAATACCACCTCTGATCTAAAGGTTAGTTTCACTTTAGCAGAGCTTAACACAACTATATGTCTATATCTATATCTATATCTATATCTATATCTATATCTATATCTATATCTATATCTATATATTGTTAAGTTTAGATAGATAGATAGATAGATAGATAGATAGATAGATAGATAGATAGATCTAGATCTAGATCTAGATATATACACATAACAATTTCCACCAAAATGAGATTTGAGAAATCTCAATTTGGCAATAGGGAAAAACCCCTGATAATTCCAGGGAGTCCCCCCCCAACACACACACTACTTATATTCCTTCTATGGCAATGGTCTGTTTCAATTCTGAATTTATTTTCAGCTAGTCTGTGGCCATAATTTTCTGAATTGGTCAACTGGTGAAGTATTCAACGGGCAGGGTGCATGATTCGGGGACCCCCGAAATTTCTTCCCAGGCTCCGTGGGCTGAATCATGCGCAAAAGAAGTCCAGACAGCCAGTGGTATCGCATGGAAGACTGGTGCAAGCAATGTGCAGTCTCCGTTCAGGGAGCCTGTCTGCAGAAAGTGAGGTAGCTGAGCAAATGATGCAATGGTCACTGCTGGTTTTGACTTCCTTTTTGTCACTTGCTTCTCATTTCAGGTGAGGCAAAGCCAGGCGCACTGGTGGGATGCTGAATGCCTGAGATGCGGAGGTGCGCATTGCAACAGCACCCCAACATCGGCTTGGCTCATGTGACATGCTGGCTGTGCTGATGGCACTGCTCCCTTTTCCCAAGTTCACATAAGATAGAATACTTTATTGGCCAAGTGTGATTGGACACACAAGGAATTTGCTCTCAGTGTATATAAAAGAAAAGATACATTCGTCAAGAGTCAAGAACCATAAGGTACAACACTTAATGATAGTCATAGGGTGCAATAAGCAATCAAATCATACTAGGAAAGAGTCAATATAAATCGTAAGGATACAAGCGACAAAGTTACAGTCATACAGTCACAAGTGGGAGGGGATGGGTGATAAGGAGTGATGAGAAGATTAACAGTAATAGTAGTGCAGACTTAGTAAATAATTGGACAGTATTGAGGGAATTACTGTTTAGCAGAGTAATGGCTTTTAGGAAAAAACTGTCCTTGTATCTAGTTGTTCTGGTGTGCAGTGCTCTATAGTGTCATTTTGAGAGTAGGGTTGAAACAGTTTATGTCTGGGATGTGAAGGGTCTGTAAAGATGTTAGTGGTTTGGTGTTTTAATGGTGTCCTGCATACATTTCGATATCTATTGCTTCACAGTAAATATCACAGTAGTTACTACAGAGAGCACTAAAGTCATGGAAGCCAAGAAGTTATGGTGGGTTGATCTTTCATATGTCATAAATGAGGACAGTCAAAGCTGAAAAGATAAGTGGTTTTATAATCCATTCATGAAGAAATAGCCTTTTAAAAAAAACTTTGACTATGGGTGGCCCTCAACTTACCACAATTGGGACCAAAATTTCTGTTTCTAAGCAAGATGGTTGTTAAGCGAGCCATGTCCAATGTTATAACCTTTTTGGCCACAGTGGTCAAGTGAATCATGAAGTTGGTAAGCAAATTTGTGAATGACTCATTGAACCATAAACTTTCCTACAAGTTAGCTTCACGCAACTTCTCCCTGACTGTCAACTGGATGCTAAAAGAGCTTGTCCAAGGAACAATATTTAGAAATAACAGTGGGGAATCCTGGTTGAACTTTAGTATAGACCAAAGCTGGACAAGACCCTTGAGAACATCTCTCTGCTTCTTCCAAGGAGGTCTCAATAACTCACTTGGATGTGGAAGATTTCCAAGGTCCCTTCCAATTCGGTTATTGTTTTTGAGCAGGTGACTCTGCTTTTGAATATCTTCAATCAAACAGCAAAGATCTTCTAGAACAGAGGTGTTAAACTCATGGCCCTTGGCCCAGATGCATCACACGCTGGCCACGCCCACCCCTGGTTTAACAAAGGAGAGAAAGTTGTGATACATCACATGATGATGGCATTACAATGCAAGTTTGACACCCCTGTTCTAGAAGATTAGTCCAAGCCCATCATGCTGATGCCACTTTGGAACTGGCATATGCATGGTCTTCTAATAGAGGGGAGGAATGAAAAGGGGGACTATAATTATCCTTAAATAATAATTAAAATAGTCCCACACACACAAAAGATTGCTCCTTTCACTCTTCCCCTCTTCTTCACTTCCATTCAGGGGTGGGCTGCTGGGGGTTCACAGGGGTTCGGAAGAGCCCCTAGCTAAGATTCTGTGCAGTTTGGAGAATCCCCAAATCCCATTTCTGCTGGCCCCACCTACCCTGTCCTGTCCCTTCCAGGAGTCCCCATGCAGCCCATTTTGGATGCAGATAAGTGCAGGGCATGCAGGGAGGCTCAGGGAGGGTGAGAAACGGGCCTCCCAGAAGTTCAGGAAGGCCAGAAATTTAGTTTAGTTTAGCTTATTGTCATTGCATCTCGTACAACAAAATCAAACACCATCTTCAGTGCACATCATGACCATGACCATGAAAATAAACACAAACACACATCCTTCACCCTTCACACATTGAACCGAAAACCCCTGACACCACACCAACACTGCACCATACAGCAGAATTCAAAAGAGCTACAGCCCTGGGATAGAAGCTGTTTTTCAGCCTATTTGTCCTTGTTTTTAATATTCTGTACCGTCTGTCAGATTGTAATAGTTCAACAAAAAGGTTCCCAGGATGAGATGCATCTTTGAGAATGTTTTGAACTTTCTTAAGGCAGCAGGAGCTATAAAGCTCTTCCAAAGAGGGGAGAGGGCAACCAATGATCTTCTGGGCAATGACATTAACCCTCTGGAGTGCTGTCCTATCTGCCACTGTGCAATTGGCAAACCATACAGAGGTGCAGTAAGTTAAGATACTCTCTATGGTGCAGCAGTAGAAGGTCACCAGCAGTTTTTCATTCAGTTGTTGTTTTCTGAGAAGTCTCAGGTAGTATAATCTCTGCTGGGCCCTTTTGACCAGGGCTGCAATGTGGGCACCCCAGGTCAGGTCCTCTTTTAGGGTAATACCCAGAAACTTAAAACTGGCCACTTGGTCCACTCGGTCTCCATTGATAAGCAAGGGCTGGATGTCTCATCTATTCCTTCTATAGTCCACTATAAGCTCCTTGGTCTTATTGGTGTTGAGGACCAAGTTATTGTCTTCACACCACGAAAGCAACCTCTCCACCTCATCTTGGTAGGCAGACTCATCCCTCTCCGAGTTAAGTCCCACCACTGTTGTATCATCTGCAAATTTAACAAAAGTATTACTAGTGTGAGTGGGAATGCAGTCATGGGCCTGTTTGCAGCTTCCAGAGAGCCTCCAGAGCCCAGGGAGGGCAAAAATGCCCCCCCTCCACCATGGTGCTGGAGGTGAAGTAGGCCACACCCACGATGGTCACCCCCACCCAGCAACCGGACAGAGAACCCTTTACTAAAATTTTTCAAGCCCACCCTTGCCTCCGTCCCACTTTTAGCTCATATTTATGATGTCTTCTCCTTGCCTAAAGAATGATAGGAATGATGTGGGACAGGAAACCTCTGAAGACTGGAAGTTGTGAGGTTGTGCACTATGGGGTTCCATGTGCCTTTCCAGAATGGCAAGGTCCATGAAAAAGTCCATGAAAAAGTCCCCATATTGTTCTAGCAATAGATTTTATTTTCCCATTTCCATGAATGTATGGGTGCATGTTCACATTTAGGAAGTTCTGACTTGCTGTCCGTCACTCCCAGACTATCTGAATCCCACAAAACCATGGAATTCTATCATCAAAGGGTTCATAGGAGACCTTAAGGTAACAGACAATGGATAATCAGAGCTGGAAGGGACCTTGTAGGTCATCTAGTCCAACCCCCCGCCCAAGCGGGAGACCCTACACTATTTCTGACAAATGGCACTCCAATCGCTTCTTGAAAGTCTCAAGTGATGGTGCTCCCACAACTTCCGAGGGCAAGCTGTTCCATTGGTTGATTGTTCTCACTGTCAGAAAGTTTCTCCTTATTTACAGATTAAATCTCTCCTTGTTCAGTTTCTATTCATTATTCCTTGTCTGGCCTACAGGCGCTTTAGAAAATAGCTTGACCCCTTCCTCTCTGTGGTAGCCCCACAAATATTGGAAGACCGCTATCATGTCTCCCCTGGTCCTTCTCTTTACTAGACTAGCCAAGCCCAGTTCCTGCAACCATTCATTGTATGTTTTAGCCTCCAGTCCCCTAATCATCCTGGTTCCTCTTCTCTGTACTTTTTCTAGAGTCTCAACATCTTTTTTATAATGTGGTCAACAAAACTGGATGCAGTACTCTAGGTGTGGTCTTACTAAGGCTTTATAGAGTGGTATTAATACTTCCCTTGATCTTGATTGTATCCCTCTATTAATACAATTTAGGATTGCATTAGTGTGCTGCTGCACACTTGCTGGCTCATATTTAGCTGGTTGTCCACTAAGACTCCAAGATCCCTCTCACAGTTACTGCTATTGAGCCTGGTTTCACCCAATCTATATGTGTACTTTGGTTTTTCTTGCCTAAGTGTAGGACTTTACTTTTCTCTACATTGAATTTCATTTTGTTAGATACGGCCCAGTGTTCTAGTCTGTCAAGATCCATCTGGATCTTGAGCCTATCTTCTTGGGTGTTAGCTATTCCTGCCAGCTTAGTATCATCTGCAAATTTGGTAAGTTCCCCTTCTATTCCCTCATCTAAGTCATTAATGAAGATATTGAAGAGTACTGGGCCTAAGACGGAACCCTGTGGCACCCTGCTGCTTACTTCCCTCCATGTAGACTTAGACCCATTAAGGACTACCCATTGAGTATGGTTTGTCAGCCAGTTGCGAGTCCATGGTGGTGCTATCTATTCCACTTTTTTCTAGCTTACTAAGAAGTAGGTTGTGGTCTACTTTGTTGAATGCCTTGCTGAAATCTAAATATATTATGTCCACAGTATTTTGCTGGTCTACTAATTTAGTCACTGTGTTGAAGAATGAAATAAGATTGGTTTGGCATGATCTGTTCTTAACAAACCCGTGCTGACTGCTAGTTATTACTTTACTTGTTTCTAGATGTTGGCAGATCTCTTTTTTATTATCTTTTCCAGTATCTTCCCAGGTATTGATGTTAGGCTGATTGGTCTATTGTTTCCTGGGTCTGTTTTTTTCCTTTTTTGAAGATGGAAACCACATCAGCTCTTTTCCAGTCCCCTGGTAGTTCCCCGGTGCTCCAGGATTTTTGAAAGATATGGTGCAGTGGTTCTGTGATGACCTCTGCCAGCTCCTTTAAAACTCTGGGATGTAATCCATCAGGCCCCAGTGATTTGTCTTCGTCAAGATCAGACAGGTGTTCTCTTACTATTTTTTTTGCTTATTTTAACTTTTATTTCTGGTCTGTCTTTTACAGTTATGTTTTTGGTGGGTTGAGCTATAGTTTCTTTTTGTGTGAAGACGGAAGTAAAGAATGAGTTAAGCATTTCTGCTTTCTCTCTGTTGCCTGTTACTTCCTTGCCATCTTCTCTCTTTAGTGGACCTACTGTTTCCTTGATTTTTTTTCTTGTTATTTATATGTTGGAAGAAACTTTTTTTATTATCTTTGACTTTTGTTGCAAGTCTTTGTTCGTTCTGAGCCTTTGCTATCCTGACTTCGTCTTTGCAGATTCTGGCTATCTGCTGATATTCTGCCTTAGTTGTATGTCCTTCTTTCCATTTTTGTACTTGTCCTTTTTTCTTTCAATTTGCCAGAGAGATCTTTGTGCAGCCATGCTGGTTTCTTCTTGGATTTCTTGTTTTTCTTTCTCAGTGGTATTGTGCTGGTCTGGGCTTCTATGATCATACTTTTCAGAGTTTCCCAAGATTCTTGAGTTGTTTTCCCCTTTAGGATTTTCATCCATGGAATCTTTCCCAAGTTCTCTCTGAGTTTATTGAAATCAGCTCTTTTAAAATCCAAGACTCTGGTGTCATTATGTTCTGTTGCTTGTGTTTGTGTTATGTTGAATTCTAGTATGACATGGTCACCTCACCCAAGGTTCCTGCAGTTTCAACTCCTCTATCACTTCTTCTCTGTTTGTAAATTAAGTCCAGTATGGCTGTCCCTCTAGTTTCACCCTCTACCTTTTGGACAACAAAGTTGTCAGCTAGGTTGGTTAGGAACTTATTTGATTTCTCACTTGGTGCAGAATTAGTTTTCCAATTGATATCAGGATAATTGAAGTCTCCCATTACTATTGTTGTGTGTTTCCTGCATATGTTTGTTAGTTGGCTGGCAAAAGGACATCTATTTTTTCTGCTTGATTGGGTGGCCTATAATATACACCTATGGCATGTCATTCTTTTTTTCTTTTATATTGACCCATATGCATTCTAGGTGGTTTTCATCTTTGGTTTCATGCATTTCTGTAGCAATATAGTGGTCCTTTACATACAGTGCAACTCCACCTCCTCTTTTATGGGGTCTGGGGTTTTTTTTTTTGAATAGTTTGTATCCTTCTACCAGTATGTTCCAGTCATGGGTTTCATCCCACCAAGTTTCTGTTATTCCAACTATATCATTTACTTCATGTATTGTAGTTCGAGTTCACCCTGTTTGTTCCCCAGGCTTTGTGCATTTGTATATAGGCACTTGAGAACTTTATGTCTGACACTGTGTTTACTGCCTACATAACCTGTGTTGTGCCTGCCTGCCCCTACTTTCTTGCCACCTGTTTGATTAATGCACATGGTATGGCACTCACTATTAAATGGTTGGTTTTGGTTGGCATCAAGGTTTATTTATTTATTTATTTATTTATTTATTTATTTATTTATTTATTTTTGGGATTTATATGCTGCCTCTCTCCGAAGGACTCAGGGCGGCTCACAATCATAAAAAACAGTACAAAATTCAGAATTTTAGAAAACTATTAAATCAAATCCCAAAATTCTAATTAAAAGCGGAAAACAGCCAATATTATAATAAAACAATAACCCCCCCCCTTCAGTCCAGGTCGGCCTGTTGGAAAAGCCATGTTGATAATCTTACCCGCACAAACATCTATTTTGCCTGCACTGGTATTTAATTTAATTTAATATTGGGATTTCTATGCTGCCCTATCTCCCAAAGGACTCAAGGCGGCTCACAACAATAAAAAAACAGGAATACAAAGTTTAAAAAACTACTAAATAAGAGAACCCCAATTACAAATATTAAAACATTAAAAACCAACCAACAAATTTTAAAAAGCAATTAAAAAAACCCCTTCAGTCCAGGTTGGCCGATCGAAAAAGCCATGTCTTCAGGTCACGACGGAAGGATTGAAGGTCAATAAGGTTTCCTTATAATAAGGATATCCTTATTAGTTTTAGGTTGCTGGGGACAGAAATGTTCTGTTAGTTGTCTGAAACATCCTTATATATTGTTGATAATTTTGGAATTCAAGACATCATTTTATAAATTTTCTTTCAGATTATAACTCAGTGTCAAGCCTTAGGTCCACATTTGTTCCCATTGATCAAGCATATAATAGCCAAATTTTTAGCCCATTTAACCATACAATGTTTCACATACTCATCTTCATGGTTAAATTGCAATAACAATTTATAATATTTTGCAATAAAATTCTTATCATTGGTACATAATTGTTCCATATTATTTGTAAAAACAGTTTTTAAAATCCAGTTTCAACCATTTAGGCAGTTGCATATATGAAATCCAGAGCCAAGTATAACCTTCCTTTTTCAATTCTTTTCTCATTTTGAGTCTAAAATCCATATTACCCCAAAGCAGGATCTCATCCTGTGGCATCCATGATTGTTTGGCTATCATCTCCCTTCTAAAATAGGCTTCTTGTGGTGACACCACTAAGGGCAATTTAAGAAATAATCTTGTTTTATATCTATTCCCAACTCTAAGTATGGCATGCCTAATTAAAACAATTCTTAAAAGTTACATTAACTTTTAATTTATTGTACCATAAAATCATCACATAAACCAATCTCAATTCATGACATTAAAATTCCTGTCCTAATGGGGACAGACGAAAAACTGATTAAAAAAACATATAATTATCTATTGATGTACAAAATTGAGGAGGAATAAGTCAAAGAAACAATGATTGTTTGGGCAAATTTTTTTGGTTATAATATAGAATTAGAGAGTGACAAAAACTATGGGATAGGAACTATAAATTGGCGATGGCTTTGGCATATAAAGAAAATTTGTATAAAATATTTTATAGATGGCATCTACCACCAGCAAGATTGGCAAAAATGTTCAGTAACTTGTCTGCCAAATGCTGGAAATATAATCATAACTGAGGGACTTACTACCACATGTGGTAGACTTGTACCAAAGCAAAACAATATTGGGAGAAAATAGAGAACTGGCTGGAAATAATAATTAAACAGAAGATAGATTGGAAACCAGAAGTATATTTTCTGGGCATAATCCCAGAGGGTTATGATAAAGGATCTGCATATTTAATTTTACATATCCTGACAGCAGCAAGGACTAGCTATGCAAAATTCTGGAAAAATGAGAACACCCGGCCAGATGAGGAGCTAATTAGGAACATTTTAGAATGTGCTGAGATGGACAGATTAACCTTACAAATAAAAGAAAAAGAAGACTCAGAATACTACTTGATATGGAATAAATTCTATGACTGGTTAAAGACAAGGGGTAGAAGTTAGAGAAAGAAAACAATGAATGTTTTTATTAAAAACAGAGATGGTGTATAACTACAATATTATATGATATTATAAGTATTCTTATTAGAAAATGGGACAATATTTTTATAACACTAGATATGGTTTCTTTGTAAATAACAGACTTGTACAAAACACTTTATTCAAAAATGTTTATGTATAAAAATTAAAAAATATTTTTAAAAAACTCTTATTGCCTTTTGATATGATGGTATCTTCACACATTTCCTTTACATCTTGTTGGGCAATTTAGGAAACAATTTTGTTTTGTATCTACTCCAAAGTCTAAGTATGGCATGTCTAATTAAAAAGATTCTTAAATATTGCATTAACTTTTAATTTATTGTACCATAAATCGCCACATAAACCTAATCTATATATCCAATCACCTTTTGATAAGACGGTATCCTCAAGCATTTCCTTTACATCTTGTTGTGCAACTTTAAGTTGCAAAATTCAGAGATGCATGTGATACAAGTTTTTTTCTTGCTAAGAAGGTTAGCAGCTGTTCTAGCTCAATTCCTCTGTCTCTGAAGGAAGAACTAACTGCATCATGTGCCAGTCAATGGGAGACATTGAAGAAGATATCATTCTTAAATTCTGAAAAAGAGCTGGTCATTCTGTTTCTTTCTGTTCTGATTCTTCCCATCATCACCAGGTATGCTTCAGTTTTTCTAACTGTTATTTGCAATATACTCCTTTTTGACATCAGGGCACGACTTGGGGACCATCAGGATGGGATCAACAAATACTGCAGGATCCTCTGACCAATAATGGAATTCATCACACTCCAATCACCCTGTATGCTCCCACAGACAGGGCCTCCTTGGGATGCCATCGGCTAGACACTGTCAGCTGGTGGTGCCCAGGGGTAGGGCCTTCTCTGTGGGGGCACCCACCCTGTGGAATCAACTCCCCGTGGACCTTCGTTTGGCTTCGGATCTCTACTCCTTCTGCCGTGACTTAAAGACTTGGCTATTTCAGCAGGCCGGCCTGGATTGAACCAAGAAGGGGGGTTCTGTTTTTAATTTTAATAGTTTTAAATTGTTTTGTTCTTAAATTAGGCTTGTATTGTTTAATCTTTTTAAAGTTAATTTATTGTATTGTATTTTTTATTCTGTGAGCTGCCCTGAGTCCTTAGGGAGAAGGGCGGCATACAAGTCTAATAAATAATAATAATAATAACTCAGTTCAGCAGCAATTTCCCCCCCAGCATGGTGGGACACCAATCTTCTCATGCCTGACTCCAGTTAAAGGACGTGGGATAGACAGATGTGGTGGTTTGATGGTGTTAAAGGTATTGTCACAGAGTGCAAGTTTTTCCAAGTCAACCTGCCTTTTGCAATTGACTGATGGTGACTTTTGTCAATTCTGATGGTGCTTGAGTAATGCTCCAAAAGTTTTGGGACTGCACTCAAGGGCACCTATTACTACTGGTAATAACTTCATTACATTATTACTTTATTTTATGTCTTTGTATATCTATGACCAGTAAAAACCATTCCTCCCATTAGTCCTGCAGTTGCTTGTCCTGGTTGCATAGCCAAGAATTCTGAGTCCTGTACTTGGCACAAATATCCAGAAACTCCAGCATCTAATGTGGTTCTCCTTGATACAAGTAACAACTGGTCCTAGTGTGGGTCTCTGTAAGTTATACCTTTTTTATTGTTTATAGAAGAGACTCTCTTCATCTATTGTTGTTGTTATTGTTGTTGCTATTATTATTATCTTTTATTTGTTAAACAGTTAACTGAATTTTTAAAAATGTATCCCAAATATCCACTTTTTCCACTTTATGTTCCCACAATTTTTCAGATACAGGTAAGTCATGTTTTTTACATAATGACCAGTGGAATAATTTAGCAACTTGGTCGTGTCGGTAGTTTGGATTGTCAGTGGATTTTTGCATCTTTGCTTTCATGGCATTAGTTTGTAGTTGCTTGCTCTTGAGCAGCAAGTATTAAACCTTCCATTTCCTTCTTGATTCTTCTTAAGCCATGCCCATGTCAAGTTGTTATCACATTTTCCTTCAATGTTTTTCAAGCGCTGCCCATGCAAAGCTTTGGTTTTCCATCCATTTAATCTGTCATTATTATTGTTGTTGTTGTTGTTGTTGTTGTTGTTGTCAACTTTTATTCATTAAACATGAAACTCAGTCAACTGAACATTTAAAAATGTATCACAAATACCAGTGACTGGAACTGATGGTTCATACAGTTTGCTGTCTGCATCCTAGGTATCAACCAAATATCTTCTTAAAATGTATGTTGTTCCGAGTAACACAGTCTTTTCCAGTTCCACTGGTGTTATAGCAAAAAGCTTGCAATTTCTTGATGTTCTTGGACATGGTACCAAGTGCCTGGATGACAATGGGCATCACTGTCACATGTTTCATCCATAATTGTGTACTTTCAATGGCCACATCATGATATTTCGTGATTTTTTCCAGTTCTTTTTTTTCGACTCTGGTGTCTCCTGGTACCACAATATCAATAAATTGTATGCTTCGGTTTTCAACAGCTGTGATATCTGGCATGTTGTGGTTTCAAAAGATGATCCATCTGTACTATTATTATTATTGTTGTTATTGTTATTATTAATTAAACAAGAACCTCAGTCAACTAAAGATTTAAAAATGTATCACAAATATTATTATTATTCATTGCAAAGTCTGCCAGATATTCAGACTGGGTTTGGTATTTTGTCTACCTATTGAGTCTTTACCAAGGACCTGGATGATGATGATGATGATGATGATGAGGAGGAGGAGGAGGAGGATAATTATTATTATTGAAGCTAAACATGACAATATAATAATTATAGAGGAATGATTGAATCCACTCTTCTATCTTTTCTTCTAATAGGAACTTCCATTCAAAAACCAGAGATCATTGCTGCATTACAAAAATTTCTTGGTGGATTTCAGCCTGAAGTATTAGAGCAGAGTATTCTGAGTATAATACTATCAATTATTTAGACGATCACAAAATATGTTTGTCCTTATCATAATGACAATCATCTGCTGTATTGGAACCCCACTAAATGGAATTACAATCTGGCTACTTGGTTTCCAGATTAAGAGAAACCCTTTCACTGTGTTGATTCTTAATTTAGCTATTGCTGACTTTGGATTTCTTGTAATTTTGGCTATGTTTTCCATTTATTGTTTTATAGCCTTTGTGTCAACAGGAATTCCCTTTTTGATCATACGTTGTCTCTCCAACATTACTTATATCAACAGTGTCTTTCTTCTGACAGCCATCAGCATTGACCGGTGTGTGGCTGTCCTCTTCCCAATCTGGCATCGCTGTTCCCGGCCAAGACGGTTGTCCCCAGTTGTCTGTGCTTTTCTCTGGATCTGTTCTTTCCTCTTGGGTGGAATACCAAATGTTATGGAATATGCATACAAATATTATACCTTCTGGGATCTTTATTTGATTGTGACTTCCGTGCTTTGTCTTCCATTGATTACAATCTCTACTCTAATCCTATTTGTCAAAATATGTCTTAAACCTAAACAAATCAAACGTGGACGACTGTTAGCGATGATCTTAATTACTCTTCTCTGTTTCCTTATTCTTACTCTGCCAGTACATATCTATGTGTTCATTATTAGGTTTATTGACATTCTTTATTGGGGACAATTTCCTGGATTGGATATGTACCTATATCTGGGTGCTTCCCTAAACAGCAGCATTAATCCAGTGATCTATTTTTTGGTTGGGAGAAAGAAAAGAGCTCGTACCAGGGAGAGCATCAAGGTCATTTTTCAAAGAGTCTTCAGAGAAGATGAAGCTCCTGAAAGCCTAGAGAGAGCTACAAACAGAATTTCAACCCCTCTGTAAAAGTAGATAGATAGATAGATAGATAGATAGATAGATAGATATTAATGCTTTATTGAGTTTTTTCCATTTATACATAATACCAATAGTTACTAAACAGTGCTGTGACATTATATATACATTTATGAGTACTATCAAAACTTACAATACACAATACTTTCATACCCTCTCATCCATTATATACATTATTTACATTTTCTGTTCTTATATCTATTGTCAATCCAAATAAACCATGTTTCCCATACTCCATTGTATTCTGTGTCTGCTTTCCGTTTTAATTCCATAGTTAACTTATCCATTTCCACACACTCTAAAATTTTTTTTTATTATTAAGCCTTCAGGTGGTATGGAGTTTTTCTTCCAGTACTGAGCATATGAAATTCTTGCTGCTGTTAATATATGTAATATAAGATACTTTGTCTTTCTGTTATAGTTATTTTTTATTATTCCTAAAAGGAATAATTCCGGACAAAATCAATTTTGTTTTTAGTTAACTCTTCCAGTATTTTTTCGCTTTGGGGCATGTCCACCAAGATTGAAAGTAAGTACCAAAAGTATAATTTTAATTTGTTTCTAATGCTGCGTATCACTTGGCTGCAAAAATGCAATTATTGCTACAAAAATAAAATATAAACATCTTTTGTTTCTCTCGAAAAAATATGTTGTCAGAGTTCATCTTGAAGATTGGAGAAAGATGTGGGAAGCAAAAAAAAAAATCCCTCCACTATTATAAACTAGGTACCAAGAACCATACCAGAAAGATATCAGAATGATAAAAACTATTCTGGAATTGAGGTCCATGATGCAGAACTTTAGCTCAGGGGTAATGCAGAGAGTTGGAACACACATGCTACTAAACTTTTACATATTGTGAAGGGAGTAACTGCTACTGGATCAACAGGATATCTTTTTGAGTAGACACAACTGAGATTATACTTTAAAGCAATTATCTTATGTCTCTGGTTCAATCTCCTTGAATACATTGATTCTGGCTCCTGAGTAGAATTTTAAGAGAGGTAGATCAAGAATTCTGAAGACATATTGTGGAGAGTATTGTCTAGGCTGTTTTTCATCTGACTTGGGACGGTCTGAGATGCTGGTGAAAGGCCACTCGTCTTGAGGATGTTAAACTGTAACCAAGTGACACCTCACCAAACAAGGTCATGTCACAGATGTGGAAAAAAAACATCGCATTTATTCAATATTTCTGTGACCTGAGACAATATCTAACAATTGTGAGAAATATTTTCAGGGTTTTATTTGATGGGAAGGTCTTGTACATTTAAGATGCTAAATTGGAGCTAAAGAATTCCCAAATAAATTCAGATTATCTCAGAGACAGGAGAGGTGCCTTGAAGAAACTAAAGATCTACCAACTGAAGTGGATAAAATGAAGGTTTTATTTGATGTCACTGTTCTTGCCACATCTATCAGTTGAAAACCAGCAAACCAATACAGTAAATAGTGACATAGGTGCATAACAGAGGAAAGGAAACAGAGCACCCTAAAACTGAAACAAAAAGACACAGGAGAGTTAGATAACTTTTTCTAACAAGATACAAGTTGACCTCGACTTACGATGGCAGTTGAGGCAGGAATTGTTATTTATTTTTATCAATAAGCTATGTAGTCTTAAACAGGACCACATCGTTTAGTGATGATAATTCTGCACTCCCACTTTCTGTCAATAACCGAATAAATAATAAATAAACATGGCAATCGCCAGCACAGACAGGGACTCCTTGGGGTACCGTCGGCTAGACAATGGCTGGCGGTCCCTAGGGGAGGGCCTTCTCTGTGTGGAACCAGCTTCCCCTGCGACTGGCCCCTGACCTTCGCTCCTTTCACTGTGGCCTAAAGACTTGGTTATTGAACAGGCTGGCCTGGACTGAGGGGGGTTGTTTTAATATTTTAAATGTTTGTTAGTGGGTTTTAATGATTATTTGGTCGAATTTGGTTTAATTCTTTTTAACTTTTGTAATTTGTATGCGGTTGATTTTATGTGAGTCAGCCCTGAGTCCCTCGGGAGAGAGGGCATATAATAATAATAATAATAATAATAATAATAATAATAATAATAACTTCCTGCTGCCTTTCTACAACCAAACTCAGTGGGGAAGCTGGAAGGAAGTTGCAAATCCCAGGCCTGCCAGTAGGTAAGTGGCCATTCCCACCTTGCACCTGAAACCTGCCCAAACTTTAGCTGGTCACCTGGGAGGGGTTGCATCCACAGACACACACCTACTGTAGACGAGGAGGGTCTTTGCACTGCTTAAGTGTGTGTATCCATTACACGTATTCTTGGACCAAGAGGTCCTGCTCATGATTACTCATGATCTCTAGACTGGACTACCGCAATGCATCTTACATGAGACTGCCCTTGAAGAGTATACATGGAAGCTCCAACTGGACCATGACACTGATGAGCCAATATCCAGCTATTTTGTACTTTTCAGCCATTGGAATATTTCAAATGGCCTTCGATGCTCCTTCTGAGAACAATGTTCACATAACAAAGCTGAAGTGACAGATTGGGCTCCTAAAGCTATCCTGTTGCTCTGTCATTTAATGGCCTACAGCTGTGATGCTGCAGGAAACAGAGGCAATTGATAGATGACAGGCATGATTGATTGAAGTTTGCTTTTCCTGCCTCCATGAGATATATCAGATCTCAAAAATGCTTCCTGTACTGCTAAGAAATTACTGATAAATTGTGTTTGCTTTGATAATCTCTAAAATCAGATGCTGCTTTTTTGCGAGCATAGGCGTAAAAATGCTGGAAAATTTTATCTCTGGTCCTCTGATTTGAGATTCCCCAAGTGGAAAAAATAAAATGGATTTTATCTCCACCTTTGGTGTGACTTATTTAGCTATAGCCTGGTAGGCAACAATACACTGTCTTTTGAGACAACACCAACCAAAGCATGTAATCTCTCAAAACCACCTAGGAGAGTTTACACAGAATGCTAAACTAGAGTTGATGGCATTAACCTCAGTTTTCTGGCTTCACAGAATATGATGATCTAATAAGCATGGCTTGTTTACAAAGCACAGTCTGCTTCCTTCCATCTTCACGCATACAATTACAGTTACAATTACAGTTGATGTGAGATATAAAAACAAAGTCTCATGTTTTGTTTCAAACTGTTTGTCTGTCATCCTTATAAGAAATGCTTCAGGTTTCATTTTTATATCCATTTCTATTTTTTTAAAAACCCAGGTAGATATTCGACTCCAAAATTGTTAGCCTTCTTACCTGTTGGTCACAGGTGGTAAAAAAAGTACTGTCAGGTTGATTGCATTTTCAATAGTTTGAAACATCCTTTCATTTCAGGAATTTTTAATTTTTAATTTTTAATTTTTAATTTCAGGAATTCAACACATCATTTTAAATTTTTCTTTCAGATTATAACTCAGAGTCAAGCCTTATGTCCACATTTGTTTCCATTGATCAAGTGTATTATACCCAATATTTTTAGCCCATTTAGCCCTACAATGTTTCACATACTCATCTTCAAGATTAAATTGCAATAACAATTTATAAAATTTTGCAGTACAGTTCTTATCATTTTATCTTTAACTTTATTATTTTATTTGTAAAATCATTTTTCAATCCAGTTGAAACCTTTTAGGCAGTTGCAAATAATAAAGTCAGTGATAAGTATAACCTTCGTTTTTCAATTCTTCTTTCATTTTGAGTCCCAAATCCATATCACCCCAAAGTAAGAGATCATTCTGTGTTATCCATGATTGTTTGGCTATCATCTCCCTTCTAAAAAAGGCTTCTTCTGGGTGACTCCCCTAAGGGCAATTTAGGAAATAACTTTGTTTTATATTATTCCAAACTCTAAGTATGGCATGTCTAATAAAAAGATTCTTAAATGTTACATTGACTTTTCATTTGTCGTACCATAAATCACCATGTGACCCAAATCTCAAATCATGACCTTATAACTCCTATTGCCTTGTAAAATGATGGTATCTTCAAGCACTTCCTTTGAATCTTGTGTGCGATAACACTTTAAGAGGCCAAAGTCAGAGAACATATGACAGAAGTTGTTTTTTTCATTGTAAGAAAGTTTGCAGCTTGGTCCAGCTCAATTCCTCTTTCTCTGCAGAAGGAACTAACGGCATCAAGTGCAGGTCAATGGGAGCCATTGAAACAGATCTCATCCTTAGATTCCCCAAAAGACCTGCTGGTTCTGTTTGGAGATTCTCATCATTATCAGGTAGGCTTCGGTTTTTCTAACTGTCATTTTCAAAGTACTCCTTTTTGAGGTCAGGGTAGGACTTGGAAACCATCAGGATGGGAGCAACTAATCCTGCAGGATCCTCTGACCAATAATGGAACTCAGTTCAGCAGCAATTTTTTTCCAGCATGGTGTGACACCAGTCTTCTCATGCCTGACTCTAATAAACCTTAATGTGTGTATTTTATGTGTTCTGTTCTTGTGCTATTACATTCTTCTTCTTCTTCTTCTTCTTTTTCTTCTTCTTCTTCTTCTTCTTCTTCTTCTTCTTCTTCTTCTTCTTCTTCTTCCTCCTCCTCCTCCTCCTCCTCCTCCTCCTCCTCCTCCTCCTCCTCCTCCTCCTCCTCCTCCTGCTGACTGCATTATAATCTCCTACTATGCATATATTTCTCTGTTCGGTTTCTGTTATCTTCTGGTGGAGTTTAGAGTAAAAATCTTTCTGGTTTGTGTTTGGGGCATATGTTTGATACTAATAATATCTTCTTCTGATTCAGGGTAATTTCTGTAAATAACATCCTACCTTCCTCATCCTTATAAACCTGCCTTGGATTTAACCAATCTTTTATGTATACCACAGTACCTCTCTCTTTTTGATTCGTCAAGGCCAGGTACAATTTACCTAATTTGAGGAATTTTAACAAATCTGCTTGGTAGCTTGAAATATAGACTTCTTAGATACATATGATATCTACATTTTGATTTTTAACCTTTTTGAATACCTGTTTCCTTTTTATTGGCAAATTTAAACCATTTATATTGATTGACAGTGAAGTAATTTCTCTGTCCATGCTATTGTTTGTACAGAGCAGTTCTTGTCTGTTTTCTCGGTCTAAGTTCACTTCTAGGTCTGTTATTTTCTTCTTCCTCTCGGGTTTTCTGTCTAAAGTACTCCTTTTTGAAGTCAGGGTAGGACTTGGGGACCATGAGGATTGGATCAACTAATCCTGAAGGATCCTCTGAGTGGAACTCAGTTCAGCAGCAATTATTTTATCAGTATGGTGTGACACCAGCCTGCTCATGCCTGAACCCAATAAACCTTAATGTATTTTATTCTAAAATACATTCTTGTGCTATTAATTCTTCTATTCTATTCTTCTCTATTAATTGTCTTCTTCCTCTTCCTCTTCCTCCTCCTCCTCCTCCTCCTCCTCCTCCTCCTCCTCCTCCTCCTCCTCCCATATCCATCATTAGACATTGGTGATCCTGTTAGTGATCCTATTTTTATCAACAGCTGCATGAAAAACTGCTCTTTATTAATTCTTGTTGTTACTTTTTAAACAATCTTCTCTAATTTTTTTAAATTCTTTTGTTACAGTTATTGCATTGTTGATGTTTTGAATGGAAAGGGGGAGTGGGTAGTGGTATCGCAGAAGGACCCTCCCCTAGTTCTCTAGAAAGTAAAAGGAAAGCAAGGGAGAAAATTTTTAAGGCTTGCAAGATTATGTCACTCCAAGCTCACAATAAAGGTAATATTAGTATTCATATCTTGCACTTTCTTTTTGGACTATCTTGCTGATATTATGATATTTTTAGATATTGTTTGGGATTATGATTTAATAATTTTTAATAATTTTTAACTTTTGTACTCTATGTTTTTACTGTTGTGAGCCGTCCTGAGTCCTTCGGGAGTTAGGGTGGCATATAAATCCAAACAAACAAACAAACAAACAAACAAGCAAATAAATAAATAAATCTTGCTTACCAATGAGCTTTAACCCCTGAAGGTTGAACTTGTATCTCCTTGCTCTTCATACTGTATCTCAACTTCTCCACCTCACCGGCCTTGAGATATGCTTGTAAAAGAGGTCAATAAGCTGGATTCCATTTACAGGAGATGAATTTGGTGAAATGTTTTCATTTACTGTTCCTGGCCAGTCATTTATGAGTTTGAGCCTGTGATTCCAGATGAAGTGGACAGGATCATGCGGAGGCTGAATTCCAACATGTGTTTACTGAACCCATGTTCCTCCTGGCTGGTTTATGCCTCCCGGGAGGTTACAGGAGGCTGGCTCCAGGCAGTGATCAACGCTTCATTGAGTGAGGGATCCTTCCCTGCCACCTTGAAGGAGGCAGTGTTGAGGCCCCTCCTTAAGAATCCTGCCTTGGACCCAGCCATTTTGAATAACTTTCATCCTGTCTCCAACCTTTGCTTTGTGGAGAAAGTTGTTGAGAGCGTGGTGGCTCGTCAGCTTCTGGGGTTCCTGGAGGAAGTTGATTAGAGCATGGAGACAGCATTGGTCGCACTGATGGATGATCTCTGGAGGGCTCGGGATAGGGAATATTCCTCTGTTCTAGTCCTATTAGACCCCTCAGCAGCTTTTGATACCATCAACCATGGTATCTTATTGCGGCGCCTCGGTGGGAGGCACCATTTTGCGGTGGTTCTCCTCCTACCTCTCGGGTCATTCGCAATTGGTGGTGGCAGGAGGCCAGAGGTCGACCCTGAGGCCCCTCGCTTGTGAGGTGCCTCAGGTGTTGTCCCTCTCTCCCCTCCTGTTCAACATCTATATGAAGCCGCTGGGTGAGATCATCAGTGGTTTGGGGGTGAGGTATCATCAGTATGCTGATGATGCTGATGATACCCAGCTTTTTATCTCCACCACAAACCAACTCAGTGATGCCCTCACCATGATGTCCCATTGCCTGGAAGCGGTATGGATCTGGATAGGGAGGAACAGGCTCCAGCTCAACCCGGCCAAGACCAAGTGGCTGTGTATACCGGCATCTCAGATGATGCAGGATGTTCCAACGTTATGCATGGGGGGAGAGGTGTTGCCCCCGTGGATAGGGTGCACAACTTGGGTATCCTCCTGGATACATGGCTCAGTTTGGAGGAGTAGGTGGGAGCCGTGACGAGGGGGGCATTTGCCCAGGTTCACCTGTTGCGCAAGTTGCTCCCCTATCTGGACCGAGATGCCTTGCGCATGGTTACTCATGTGCTTGTTTCTTCCCAAGTCGACTTCTGCAATGCTCTCTATATGGGGCTGCCCTTGAGGACCACGTGGAGGCTTCAACTGGTGCAGAATGCAGCTGCGCAGGTTTGAAGGGAGTATCCCGATAGTCCCATATTACACCCCTCCTGGGTGAACTGCATTGGTTGCCAGTTGCCTTCCAGGTGAGATTCAAGGTGCTGGTACTTACCTATGAAGCCCTACATGGCTTGGGGCCAGGGTACTTGCGGGAGCATCTCTTGCCAGCATCGACTGCCCATTGCCCTGTGCGCTCCCACAGGCAGGGCCTCCTTGGGGTGCCGTCGGCCAGACAGTGTCGGCTGGCGACCCCCAGGGTTAGGGCCTTCTCTGTGGGAGCACCCACCCTGTGGAATCAGTTGCCCCTGGGGCTGTGGTTGGCCCCTGACCTCCGCTCCTTCCTCAGCCTGAAGACATGGCTATTCGAACAAGCCAGCCTGGACTGAGTGAGGGGGAGATGGCTTTTTAGATGTTTTAATGTTAATATTTGTCTGGGTTTTTAGACTTTTGTTTGGCTTGAATTTAATAACTTTTAATCAATTTTAATTTTTGTATTGTGGGTTTTATGATGTGAGCCTCCCTGAGTCCTTTGGGAGATAGGGCGGCATACAACTCCAAGCAAAATAAATAAAATAAAATAAATAAATTTCCAAAACTGGCATCCTGTTTTGGATTAAACTTTTTCCACATCATTTAGAAAATAAACACATTGTGTGGATAGTGGAACCAACTATCCCACTAGAGGAAGATATTTTTTGATTGATTTTATTGTTATTTCTTGATTTTTCATTGTTCTGAATTGTGCAGTGAACAAGAATCAGCTAGCATTCTAGATTAATAAATAATAATTATAGTCAATTATTTTTTTTTATTTTTTTTATTTTTAATTACATTTATATGCCGCCCTTCTCCCAAGACTCAGGGATGCTTACAATTTTTGGGATACAACCCAGTGTGCTCAGCAATAGCCTTCATTCCATTGTATATGCCTGCTTATTACTAAGCGGCATTTTTACAAGGTCAGCTAATTGCCCCCAACAATCTTGGGTCCTCAATTTACCTACCTCGAGAGGATGGAAGGCTGAGTCAACCTTGAACCTGGTGGGATTCGAGCCTACAGCAGTTGTAGACAGCTGGATCTTAAGAGCAGGCATTTACAGGCTGAGCCACCAAGGCTCTTAGCCAGATGTTTAGATTGGATTTTTTTGGTTTTAGCCACCTACCGAGTCCTTCCCAAGGACCTGGGATAGAGAGACGTGGTGGTTTGATGGTGCTAAAGTTATTGTCACAGTGTGCAAGATTTCCAAGTAAACCTGCCTTTTGCAAATGACTGATGGTTATTTTATCAGTGCTGATGGTGTTTTGAGTGATGCTTCAAATGTTTTGGGTCTACACTCAAGGGCACCTCTTTCATCTGGTAATAACTTCATTATATTATTACTTTGTTTTCTGTCTTTGTGTATTTATGACCAGTAAAACCCATTCTTTCCATTAGTCATCCTGCAGTTGCTTATCCAAGAGTTCTGAGTCCTGTAATCTACCTGGCATCAGATATCCAGAAACTCCAACATTTAGCATGGTTCTTCTTGATCCAAGTGACAACTGGCCCTGGTAAAGCTTTCTGTAAATTATGCTTCATTTTACTGTTTATCGGACAGGCCCAGTTCATCTATTGTTGTTATTATTGTTATGTATGTAGGTTTGAATGTTATTGGTTTATTTGAACTGTTCTTGTAAAATGTCAAATGGTATTGGTTTAAATAGTGCGGGAAGAAACCCTGCACTCCCATTGGCTGGCAACTACAGCTGCTGGCTATAAGAAGCAGCCGTAGCCCAGCCAAGACGGGTCCATTCAAGCTGTAGTCACTTAATAAACTCTTCACTGAAGCTCTTCGCATCTGACTCTTCATGCAAACTTAACACTGGCGACGAGGATGGGATTGCCCTGAAGAAGAGACAACGCGAAGAGCAGAAGCGAGATGGCTGCGCTGAACACCCCCAGCCCCGCTCGATCCGGCGGCAGAAGACTGGGAATCGATGCGGATCGCTTCCAGATGTACTTGGAAGGAAACGACCTTGCCGATATCCCCGAGAAGCGGAAGAGGGCGGTATTTCTGACGCACTGTGGTCTGGAAGTCTTCAAGATGGCGAAGGCGTTGGCGGGAGCTGCAGAATTGAAGGTAATGGAATGGTCTGATTTGGAAAAGCTTTTAAGAGCCCATTACCACAAGTATCGTGCCTCATTAAGAGACACGAGTTTTACCGTCGGGATCAAGGGGAAAGCGAAAATGTTAATGACTTCATGGCAAGCTTAAGGGACATTGGGGGTGCTTGTGACTTTACCAACTTAGAAGAGGCCATGCGTGATCGGTTTGTCCTAGGCCTCAAAGATAAGGTCTTACAAAGCAAACTGTTAATGAAACCTAAGATCACGTTTAAGGAGGCCATAGAAGAAGCTGTTTCAGCAGAAGCCACCAAGTCCTCAGCAGCGCCATGAAAAGATTAACAAGGCCTCAAGCCAGGCCTCAAGCCATTCTGATGTGGAAAAATCCACAACAACCCATTGCGAGCAAATAGACTCTGATTCAGATTGCAGTGAGGTGGAGGAAGGAATTTTAGACTCAGAATGGAGAAGAAAAGGAAAGACCCTGGAAAAAGAGGCAAGAATTTTATTGCAGAGGCTGTGGGGGCATCCCGACTGAATGCAAGTTCTTAGACACCATCTGCCTACGTTGTGAGAAAAGGGGTCACCTAGCAAGAGTCTGCAAATCATCCAGAAATCCACCTAGTAGGAAGAAATTCCCTGAAAAGGATTTTCAAGCCCAACAACTTCATTGAAAAGATGGGGCAACTCAGAAGCAAATGGGAAGAATGAAACTCATCAAACAATCACCATTGGTCATTCTTCACCCTTGAGAAGCAGAAAAGTACATTCGAAGGTGTTTATTGAAGGAAGGCCTTGCCAAATGGAAGTGGACTCAGGCTCCTATTTATCTATGGTGTCATGGGACACTATTCACAGGCTACTTCCCAACATTCAGAAGAAACATTTCCAGAAGCAAGCACTGACTCTTAAAGACTACCAAGGGAACAAGATTCCAGGAGTTGGAGCAAGAGATTTCAACGTGAGGTTTAAAGGCCACACCAAACGTTTGCCTCTGACCATCATGGACAAGGATCGCCAAGCTTGCTGGGACTTGAGTGGTTCAAGCCACTAGGCATCAAGGTGACTGGCATCAATCACATGAGCAACTCTGAATGGGAGGAGGCCTTGAAGTCTGAGTTTCCGGAGGTCTTCAGCGAAGGATTGGGCAAGTATATGGGGACCCCTATCACTTTCAACCTAGATCCCAAGGCCCCAATTTGTTTAAAGCCCAGGAGGGTTCCATTTGCTTTAAAGGAAAAATTGATGCACAATTAGACAAATTAATTGCTCAAGGGTTTTAGAGCCCACTGATCACTCCAGATGGGAAACACCCATAGTCACACCAGTCAAGGCTGATGGGTCAGTAAGAATTTGTGGAGACTATAAGGGGACACTGAACCATGCTGCAGCAGAGCATATCCAGTGCCAGTTGTGCATCATCTGTTACATTCACTTGGCAGGGGTACAGTCTTTGCCAAATTGGACTTGGCCCAGGCATATCAACAACTAACAGTTGATGATGCCACTGCAGAGGCCCAAACCATTGTGACTCACAGAGGTGCCTTCAAATGTAAAAGGTTACAATTTGGAGTAAGTGGCACCAGGCATCTTTCAAAGCCTTATGGAAAGAATGCTTCAAGGACTGCCGGGGTAGTGCCTTACTTTGATGATGTGTTAATCTCTGCTGAAAATGACACTCAGCTTCAAGAAAGACTCAGAGAAGTCCTTACCAGATTCAGAAAAGCGGGGTTAAAAGTCAAGGAAGAAAATGCACACTTAAGACAGACAGGGTTGAGTTCCTGGGCTACATGATTGACAAGCATGGCATCCACCCTACTGATGCCAAGGTTAAAGCAATCAAAGAAGCCCCTAAACCTAAATGCAAAACAGATTTGCAAGCCTTCCTTGGACTTATTAACTTTTATCACATGTTTCTACCTCAAAAGGCAACCATTGCTGAACCTTTGCACAGATTACTTGATAAGAAGTCTGTTTGGATCTGGGGAGGAAGGAACAATCAGCATTTAACAGTATTAAGAGACTAATCACATCTGATGCTGTACTGATACAGTCTGATCTCTGAGAATTTGCCTGTTGTACTGACTTGTGATGCATCCCCTTTGGAGTGGGTTTGAGCCACAGGCTTCCCAGTGGGAGAGAAGCCCTATTGCATTTTACTCTGACTTTGACCAAAGCAGAGAGGAATTATAGCCAACTGGACAAAGAGGCATTGGCAGTTGTTGCAGCTGTCAAGAAATTTCATGAATATCTGTATGGCAGGACATTTACCATTGTTACAGATCACAAACCTTTGTTAGGCATTGTGGCAGGAGACAAACCTACACCTACTATCCTGTCACCAAGAATGCTGAGGTGGACTGAATTTCTTGCAGCTTATTCATACAAACTGATTCACAGGCCTGGCAAGGACATTGGACATGCTGATGCACTGAGTCGCTGCCCACTGCCTTGCCACAAGGAGGACTTTGAACCTGAAACACACACCTTTTTCCTAGAAACTGCTGCCAAGCTTCCAGTTCATGCTGCTGAAATTGCCAGAGAGACTGCCAAAGATGCTGTGTTGGCCTGTTATGGGCTGGATTAAGAAAGGTTGGCCTCTTCAAGATCTACCTCACCTTGCCCAACCTTTTAAGTCCAGGCAAACTGAATTATCTGTATTAAGAGGATGTATTTTGTGGGGTAACAGGGTGGTTATTCCTGCAAAACTGCAAAGAGAGGTTTTGGAAATGTTACATGAGGGTCATCCTGGGATTGTAAGGATGAAGGGACTGGCCAGGAGTTATGTATGGTGGCCAGGTATTGACAAAATGGTTGAAAACTGGGTTGCATCTTGTCCCAATTGCCAGGTGGTCAGGCCTGCCCCATCTCACGCCCCCACAGGAATGGGAATGTCCTAGGGGCCCTTGGTCTAGGATTCACATTGACTTCACAGGTCCTAATAGAGGGCACACCTTTCTTATTATAGTAGATGCATATTCCAAACGGCGAAGTGTTTCCCATGACATCCTCAAGCGCTCAGAAAACTGTTTGTAACCCATGGGTTACCTGATGTTCTTGTCTCTGACAATGGCCCTCAATTTACATCTAACCTCTTTGAATCCTATCTAGCACAACAGGGTATCAGACATGCCCTTACTGCCCCTGGGAACCCTTCGCTAATGGCGGCTGAACGATGGTACGCTTTACCAAAGAGAAGCTCCAGCAACTGGGTCCTGGGGACATCACTGAGAAGCTTGAAAACTTCAGTGTCAGCACATCACTCCTAGCCCATCTACTAACTTATCCCCAGCAGAGTTGTTGATGGGTGGGAAAGTTAGGTCTTCCCTTGACCGCCTTCATCCCACTTATGCACCCAACGCACCACTAGATTCCACTTCCAAAGTTCGACATTCAGTGTGGGTGATTCTGTTTATGCTAAGAACCTCATAGGTGAACTTTTGTGATTCCTGCTAAAATAGCTCAGATCACAGGCCCTCGTTCTACAGGGTACAAACAGATGATGGACTCCTCTGAGCAGGCACATTGATCAACTTAGATCCAGGTTCCTCAGGAACATCGCCTTGTCTCTCTCTGTTCCTCACCTGATGTCAGGGGAAGGGAGGAACAAGAGGAAAATCAGCAAGTAAGAATCAACCCCATGTGTAATGAGCCATTTACAGGAACCATCCCAAACCTGTCACAATGCCAAGATCCATCCTTAGAAGTGGAAGATTGCACATCACTACCTGACTTGGGTGCTGACATTGGAATGGAGATGGGTTGGGAGGAGAGACCAGATTCTAACAGTCTAACAGGGTCTCCTTTCACAGGAAGTCCCAGCAGGGAAATGTCAGCAGACACATTTCTCTCTCACTGGGTGAGAACGTTAAAACTTCTGAACCACAAAGGTCTCAACGACATGAAGAGCCCCACCTATTTAAAAGAATACATTAGATAGGTTGGGGTTTGGTATGGACTGCAAAGAGGGTGTTATGTATGTAGGTTTGAATGTTATTGGTTTATTTGAACTGTTCTTGTAAAATGTCAAATGGTATTGGTTTAAATAGTGGGAAGAAACCCTGCACTCCCATTGGCTAGCAACTATGGCTGCTGGCTATAAGAAGCAGCCGTAGCCCAGCCAAGACGGGTCCATTCGAGCTGTAGTCACTTAATAAACTCTTCACTGAAGCTCTTCGCGACTGACTCTTCATGCAAACTTAACAATCATTATTAGAGAAGATAGAGATGACAATAGGATCATTATGGAGGAAGGATTGAATCCATTCTTGTCTCTTTTCTTCTCATAGGAACTTCCATTCTAAAAGAAGAGATTATTGCTGCATTACAAAAATCTCTTGATGGATTTCAAAAATCTCTTTATAGTTTATTTGTCAATTATTTAGATGAGCACAGAAATATGTTTATCCATACTATCATGTACGCTTATTGTATTCATCCTCTGCTCTTATTTATACTGTGCAATATTTAAGGTTGCAGGATGATTCTGCCCACTGCCAGTATTTCAGTCTGTATACAAAGAAGGATGGGAAGATTCGATTATGTCATGTCTTCACATCAAACTTCTTTGTATACAGACTGATCTGCCGGCTGTGGGCAGATGTTGATGTTGATGAATTATTTAATCCAATCTGCTCTCTTTTCTTAGTCGATTCATAGTCATAAGCTTCCTAGTTTCTGTCCAAATTGTCCAGCTCCATCATCATCATCATCATCATCATCATCATCATCATCATCATTATCATTGTCATTGTTATTGTTATTGTTATTATTATTATTATTATTATTATAGCTAGATATGATGATAATTATTGATGAATGATTGAATCTTTCTTCTTCAAACAGGAACTTCCATTCTAAAAGAAGAAATTATTGAGTTTTATAAACGCCTTTTGATGAATTTCAGCCTGGCAAACATGAATGTTACAGCAGACGATTTGGACTATAATGCCACTAATGTTGACGAATACCAAATTATGTCCAACTATACTAGAAGCATCATTTTCGGTCATATTCATCATCTGCTGTATTGGAGTCCCACTAAATGGAATTGTTATATGGCTTCTTGGCTTCCAGATTAAGAAAAACCCTTTCACTGTGTTGATTCTTAATTTAGCTATTGCTGACTTTGGATGTCTTGTATTTTGGCTATATTTTGCATTTATCATTTTATACACTTTGTGCCAACAGGAATTTCTTTTGATCATACGTTATCTCACTTTCATCATGTATATCAATGGTCTTTCTTCTGGCAGCCATCAGCATTGACCGTGTGTGGTTGTCCTCTTCCCAATCTGGCATCGCTGTTCCCGCCAAAACACTTGTCCACTGCTGTCTGTGCTTTTCTGGATAATCTCTTTCCTTCTGATTGGAATGCATTATATTATGCGATCTTGGTTTTATTATTATTATTATTACTTCTCAGATCTCTATCTGGTTGTGCCTTCTGTGCTTTGTCTTCCATTGATTACAATCTCTACTCTGATCCTATTTGTCAAAATATGTCTTAAACCTGAACAGATCAAACGTGGACGACTGTTAGTGATGATCTTAATGACTCTTCTCTGTTTCCTTATTCTTACTGCCTGTACATATCTATGTGTTCATTATTAGGTTTATTGACTTGTTTTATTGGGACAATTTCTGGATTGGATATGTACTTCAATCTGGGTGCTTCCCTAAACAGCAGCATTAATCCAGTGATCTATTTTTGGTTTGGAGAAAGAAAAGAGCTCTACTTGGGAGAGCATCAAGGTCATTTTTCAAAGAGTCTTCAGAGAAGATGAAGCTCCTGAAAGCACAGAGAAAGCTACAACCAGAATTACAACCCTCTGTAAAAGTATAATTTTAATTTGTTTCTAATGCTGAGTATTACTTGGCTGCAAAATGCATTCATTGCTACAAAAATAAAATATAAACATCTTTGTTTCTCTGAAAAAGTCTGTTGTCAAAGTTCATCTCAATATTAGGAGATGCGGGAAGCAAAAAATCCTCCACTATTATAAACTAGGTACCAAGAAGAGCTATACCAAAAAGATATCAGAATGATAAAAATATTTTGGAGTTGCAGTCCATGATACAGAACTTTAGCTCAGGGGTAATGCAGAGAGTTGGAACACACATTTGCTACTAAAGTTGTGAAGGGAGTAACTGCTACTGGATCAACAGGATACCTTTACCAACTGAGATTATACTTTAAAGTGATTATCTTATGTCTAGGGTTCAATCTCCTTGAACACATTGATTCTGGCTCCTGAGTAGAATTTGAAGAGAGGTAGATCAAGAATTCTGAAGACATATTGTGGAGAGTATTCTGGCTGTTTTTCATCTGACTTGGGACGGTCTGAAATGCTGGTGAAAGGCCATTCATCTTGAGGATGTTAAACTGTAACCAAGTGACACCTCACCAAACAAGGTCATGTCACAGATGGAAAAAACATCACATTTATTCAATATTTCTGTGACCTGAGACAATATCTAACAATTGTGAGAAATATTTTCAGGGTTTTATTCGATGGGAAGGTCTTGTACATTTAAGATGCTAAATTGGAGCTAAAGAATTCCCAAATAAATTCAGATTATCTCAGAGACAGGAGAGGTGCTTTGAAGAAATCAAAGATCTACCAACTGAAGTGGATAAAATGAAGGTTTTATTTGATGTCACTGTTCTCGCCACATCTATCAGTTGAAAACCAGCAAACCAATACAGTAAATAGTGACATAGGTGCATAACAGAGGAAAGGAAACAGAGCACCCTAAAACTGAAACAAAAAGACACAGGAGAGTTAGATAACTTTTTCTAACAAGATACAAGTTGACCTCGAGATACGATGGCAGTTGAGGCATGAATTGTTATTTATTTTTATCAATAAGCTATGTAGTCTTAAACAGGACACATCGCTTAGTGATGATAATCTCTGCACTCCCACTTTCTGTCAATAACCGAATAAATAATAAATTAACATGGCAATCGCCAGGTGCACCCACAGACAGGGACTCCTTTAAACCGTCGGCTAGACAATGTCGGCTGGCGGTCCTAGGGGGCTTCACTTTGTGGGGGCCCACTTTGTGGAACCAGCTTCCCTGCACTGGCCCCCTGACATTCGCCTCCTTTCACTGTGGCCTAAAGACTTGGTTATTCAACAGGCTGGCCTGGACTGAGGGGGTT
>CM019150.1:215359981-215400015 GCA_009733165.1 Naja naja | reverse complement strand
GTTATGTATGTAGGTTTGAATGTTATTGGTTTATTTGAACTGTTCTTGTAAAATGTCAAATGGTATTGGTTTAAATAGTCGGGAAGAAACCCTGCACTCCCATTGGCTGGCAACTACGGCTGCTGGCTATAAGAAGCAGCCGTAGCCCAGCCAAGTCGGGTCCATTCAGCTGTAGTCACTAATAAACTCTTCACTGAAGCTCTTCGCGTCTGACTCTTCATGCAAACTTAACACTGGCGGCGAGGTGGGATTGCCCTGAAGAAGAGACAATGAAGGAAGGCGAGCAAGCGAGATGGCTGCGCTGAACACCCCCAGCCCCGTTCGATCCGGCGGCAGAAGACTGGAATCGTATGCGGATCGCTTCCAGATGTACCTGGAAGGAAGCGACCTCGCCGATATCGAAGCGGAAGAAGGAGGCGGTATTTCTCACGCGCTGTGGTCCGCAGTCTTCAAGATGGCGAAGGCTTGGCGGGAGCTGCAGAATTGAAGGTAATGGAATGGCCTGATTTGGAAAAGCTTTTAAGAGCCCATTACGCCCCACAAGTATCGTGCCTCATTAAAGACACACGAGTTTTACCGTCGGGATCAAGGGGAAGCGAAAATGTTAATGACTTCATGGCAAGTTTAAGGGACATTGGGGGTGCTTGTGACTTTACCAACTTAGAAGAGGCCATCGTGATCGGTTTGTTCTAGGCCTCAAAGATAAGGTCTTACAAAGCAAACTGTTAATGAAACCTAAGATCACGTTTAAGGAGGCCATTGAAGAAGCTGTTTCAGCGGAAGCCACCAAGTCCTCAGCAGCGCCATGAAAAAGATTAACAAGGCCTCAAGCCAGGCCTCAAGCCATTCTGATGTGGAAAAATCCACAACAACCCATTGCGAGCAAATAGACTCTGATTCAGATTGCAGTGAGGTGGAGGAAGGAATTTTAGACTCAGAATGGAGAAAAAAGGAAAGACCCTGGAAAAAGAGGCAAGAATTTTATTGCAGAGGCTGTGGGGGGCACCCCGCACTGAATGCAAGTTCTTAGACACCATCTGCCTACGTTGTGAAAAGGGTCACCTAGCAGAGTCTGCAAATCATCCAGAACTCCACCTAGTAGGAAGAAATTTCCTGAAAGGATTTTAAGCCCAACAACTTCATTGAAAAGATGGGGCAGCAATTCAGAAGCAAATGGGAAGAATGAAACTCATCAAACAATCACCATTGGTCATTCTTCACCCTTGAGAAACAGAAAAGTACATGTGAAGGTGTTCATTGAAGGAAGGCCTTGCCAAATGGAAGTGGACTCAGGCTCTTATTTATCTATGGTGTCATGGGACACTATTCACAGCTTCCCAACATTCAGAAGAAACATTTCCAGAAGCAAGCACTGACTCTTAAAGACTACCAAGGAACAAGATTCCAGTAGTTGGAGCAAGAGATTTCAACGTGAGTTTAAAGGCCACACCAAGCGTTTGCCTCTGACCATCGTGGACAAGGATCGCCCAAGCTTGCTGGGACTTGAGTGGTTCAAGCCACTAGGCATCAGGTGACTGGCATCAATCATGAGCAACTCTGAATGGGAGGAGGCCTTGAAGTCTGAGTTTCCAGAGGTCTTCAGCGAAGGACTGGGCAGTATATGGGGACCCCTATCACTTTCAACCTAGATCCCAAGGTGCCCCCAATTCGTTTAAAGCCCAGGAGGGTTCCATTTGCTTTAAAGGAAAAATTGATGCACAATTAGACAAATTAATTGCTCAAGGGGTTTTAGAGCCCACTGATCACTCAGATGGGAAACACCCATAGTCACACCAGTCAAGGCTGATGGGTCAGTAAGAATTTGTGGAGACTATAAGGGGACACTGAACCATGCTGCAGCAAGCGCATATCCAGTTCCAGTTGTGCATCATCTGTTACATTCACTTGGCAGGGGTACAGTCTTTGCCAAATTGGACTTGGCCCAGGCATATCAACAACTAACAGTTGATGATGCCACTGCAGAGCCCAAAATTGACTCATAGAGGTGCCTTCAAATGTAAAAGTTACAATTTGGAGTAAGTGGCACCAGGCATCTTTCAAAGCCTTATGGAAAGAATGCTCCAAGGACTGCCAGGGTAGTGCCTTACTTTGATGATGTGTTAATCTCTGCTGAAAATGACACTCAGCTTCAAGAAAGACTCAGAGAAGTCCTTACCAGATTCAGAAAGCGGGGTTAAAAGTCAAGGAAGAAAATGCACACTTAAGACAGACAGGGTTGAGTTCCTGGGCTACATGATTGACAAGCATGGCATCCACCCTACTGATGCCAAGGTTAAAGCAATCAAAGAAGCCCTAAACCTAAATGCAAAACAGATTTGCAAGCCTTCCTTGGACTTATTAACTTTTATCACATGTTTCTACCTCAAAAGGCAACCATTGCTGAACCTTTGCACAGATTACTTGATAAAGTCTGTTTGGATCTGGGGAGGAAGGAACAATCAGCATTTAACAGTATTAGAGACTAATCACATCTGATGTGTGATACAGTTCTCTGAGAATTTGCCTGTTGTACTGACTTGTGATGCATCCCCTTTTGGAGTGGGGGGTTTGAGCCACAGGCTTCCCAGTGGGAGAAGCCCCTATTGCATTTTACTCTGCACTTTGACCAAAGCAGAGAGAATTATAGCCAACTGGACAAGGGCATTGGCAGTTGTTGCAGCTGTCAAGAAATTTCATGAATATCTGTATGGCAGGACATTTACCATTGTTACAGATCACAAACCTTTGTTAGGCATTGTGGCAGGAGACAAACCTACACCTACTATCCTGTCACCAAGAATGCTGAGGTGGACTGAATTTCTTGCAGCTTATTCATACAAACTGATTCACAGGCCTGGCAAGGACATTGGACATGCTGATGCACTGAGTCGTTGCCCACTGCCTTGCCACAAGGAGGACTTTGAACCTGAAACACACACTTTTCCTAGAAACTGTTGCCAAGCTTCCAGTTCATGCTGCTGAAATTGCCAGAGAGACTGCCAAAGACACTGTGTTGGCTCCTGTTATAGGCTGGATTAAGAAAGGTTGGCCTCTTCAAGATCTACCTCACCTTGCCCAACCTTTTAAGTCCAGGCAAACTGAATTATCTGTATTAAGAGGATGTATTTTGTGGGGTAACAGGGTGGTTATTCCTGCAAAACTGCAAAAGAGGTTTTGGAAATGTTACATGAGGTCATCCTGGTATTGTAAGGATGAAGGGATTGGCCAGGAGTTATGTATGGTGGCCAGGTATTGACAAAATGGTTGAAAACTGGGTTGCATCTTGTCCCAATTGCCAGGTAGTCAGGCCTGCCCCATCACGCCCCCAGGAATGGGGAATGTCCTAGGGGCCCATGGTCTAGGATTCACATTGATTTCACAGGTCCTACTAGAGGGCACACCTTTCTTATTATAGTAGATGCATATTCCAAATGGCTAGAGGTGTTTCCCATGACATCCACCACAACTGATGCTGTCATCAAGCAGCTCAAAAACTGTTGTAACCCATGGGTTACCTGATGTTCTTGTCTCTGACAATGGCCCTCAATTTACATCTAACCTTTTTGAATCCTATCTAGCACAACAGGGTATCAGACATGCCCTTACTGCCCCTGGGCACCCTTGACTAATGGCGGGGCTGAGCGCATAATTACGCTTTACAAGCTCAGCAACTGGGTCCTGGGGACATCACTGAGAAGCTTGAAAAACTTCTTAGTGTTCAGCACATCACTCCTAGCCCATCTACTAACTTATCCCCAGCAGAGTTGTTGATGGGTAGGAAACTTAGGTCTTCCCTTGACGCCTTCATCCCACTTATGCACCCAAGCACCACTAGATTCCACTTCCAAAGTTAGTACATTCAGTGTGGGTGATTCTGTTTATGCTAAGAACCTCATAGGTGAACCTTTGTGGATTCCTGCTAAAATAGCTCAGATCACAGGCCCTCGTTCTTACAGGGTACAAACAGAGGATGGACTCCTCTGGAGCAGGCACATTGATCAACTTAGATCCAGGTTCCCTCAGGAACATCGCCCTTGTCTCTCTCTAGTTCCCTCACCTGATGTCAGGGGGGAAGGGGAGGAACAAGAGGAAAATCAGCAAGAATCAACCCCATGTGTAATGAGCCATTACGACAGGAACCATCCAAAACCTGTCACAATGCCAAGATCCATCCTTAGAAGTGGAAGATTGCACATCACTACCTGACTTGGGTGCTGACATTGGAATGGAGATGGGTTGGGAGGAGAGACCAGATTCTAACAGTCTAACAGGGTCTCCTTTCACAGGAAGTCCCAGCAGGGAAATGTCAGCACACATTTCCTCTCACTGGGTGAGAACGTTAAAACTTCTGAACCACAAGGTCTCAAGCATACACATAAGAGCCCCACCTATTTAAAAGAATACATTAGATAGGTTGGGGTTTGGTATGGACTGCACCTAGTGGAGAGGGGTGTTATGTATGTAGGTTTGAATGTTATTGGTTTATTTGAACTGTTCTTGTAAAATGTCAAATGGTATTGGTTTAAATAGTGCGGGAAGAAACCCTGCACTCCCATTGGCTGGCAACTATGGCTGCTGGCTATAAGAAGCAGCCGTAGCCCAGCCAAGACGGGTCCATTCGAGCTGTAGTCACTTAATAAACTCTTCACTGAAGCTCTTCGCGACTGACTCTTCATGCAAACTTAACAATCATTATTAGAGAAGATAGAGATGACAATAGGATCATTATGGAGGAAGGATTGAATCCATTCTTTCTTTTTCTTCTCATAGGAACTTCCATTCTAAAAGAAGAGATTATTGCTGCATTACAAAAATCTCTTGATGGATTTCAAAAATCTCTTTATAGTTTATTTGTCAATTATTTAGATGAGCACAGAAATATGTTTATCCATACTATCATGTATACGCTTATTGTATTCATCCTCTGCTCTTATTTATACTGTGCAATATTTAAGGTTGCAGGATGATTCTGCCCACTGCCAGTATTTCAGTCTGTATACAAAGAAGGATGGGAAGATTCGATTATGTCATGTCTTCACATCAAACTTCTTTTGTATACAGACTGATCTGCGCTGTGGGCAGATGTTGATGTTGATGAATTATTTAATCCAATCTGCTCTCTTTTCTTAGTCGATTCATAGTCATAAGCTTCCTAGTTTCTGTCCAAATTGTCCAGCTCCATCATCATCATCATCATCATCATCATCATCATCATCATCATTGTCATTGTTATTGTTATTGTTATTATTATTATTATTATTATTATAGCTAGATATGATATGATAATTATTGATGAATGATTGAATCCGCTCTTTCTTTTCTTCAAACAGGAACTTCCATTCTAAAAGAAGAAATTATTGGAGCCTTATAAACGTCTCTTGATGAATTTCAGCCTGGCAAACATGAATGTTACAGCAGACGATTTGGACTATAATGCCACTAATGTTGACGAATACCAAATTATGTCCAACTATTCTAGAAGCATCATTTTCTCGGTCATATTCATCATCTGCTGTATTGGAGTCCCACTAAATGGAATTGTTATATGGCTTCTTGGCTTCCAGATTAAGAAAAACCCTTTCACTGTGTTGATTCTTAATTTAGCTATTGCTGACTTTGGATGTCTTGTATTTTTGGCTATATTTTGCATTTATCATTTTATACACTTTGTGCCAACAGGAATTCTCTTTTTGATCATACGTTATCTCACTTTCATCATGTATATCAATGGTCTCTTTCTTCTGGCAGCCATCAGCATTGACCGGTGTGTGGCTGTCCTCTTCCCAATCTGGCATCGCTGTTCCCGGCCAAAACATTTGTCCACTGCTGTCTGTGCCTTCCTCTGGATAATCTCTTTCCTTCTGATTGGAATGCATTATATTATGCGATCTTGGTTTTATTATTATTATTATCATTACTTCTCAGATCTCTATCTGGTTGTGCCTTCTGTGCTTTGTCTTCCATTGATTACAATCTCTACTCTGATCCTATTTGTCAAAATATGTCTTAAACCTGAACAGATCAAACGTGGACGACTGTTAGTGATGATCTTAATGACTCTTCTCTGTTTCCTTATTCTTACTCTGCCTGTACATATCTATGTGTTCATTATTAGGTTTATTGACTTGCTTTATTGGGGACAATTTCCTGGATTGGATATGTACTTCAATCTGGGTGCTTCCCTAAACAGCAGCATTAATCCAGTGATCTATTTTTTGGTTGGGAGAAAGAAAAGAGCTCGTACCAGGGAGAGCATCAAGGTCATTTTTCAAAGAGTCTTCAGAGAAGATGAAGCTCCTGAAAGCACAGAGAAAGCTACAAACAGAATTACAACCCCTCTGTAAAAGTATAATTTTAATTTGTTTCTAATGCTGCGTATTACTTGGCTGCAAAAATGCATTCATTGCTACAAAAATAAAATATAAACATCTTTTGTTTCTCTGAAAAAAGTCTGTTGTCAAAGTTCATCTCGAATATTGGAGAAGCAAAACTTTTCCCTCCATTGCTATAAACTAGGTACCAAGAAGAGCTATACCAAAAAGATATCAGAATGATAAAAATATTTTGGAGTTGCAGTCCATGATACAGAACTTTAGCTCAGGGGTAATGCAGAGAGTTGGAACACACATTTGCTACTAAAGTTTTACATATTGTGAAGGGAGTAACTGCTACTGGATCAACAGGATACCTTTACCAACTGAGATTATACTTTAAAGTGATTATCTTATGTCTAGGGTTCAATCTCCTTGAACACATTGATTCTGGCTCCTGAGTAGAATTTGAAGAGAGGTAGATCAAGAATTCTGAAGACATATTGTGGAGAGTATTGTCTAGGCTGTTTTTCATCTGACTTGGGACGGTCTGAAATGCTGGTGAAAGGCCATTCATCTTGAGGATGTTAAACTGTAACCAAGTGACACCTCACCAAACAAGGTCATGTCACAGATGTGGAAAAAAACATCACATTTATTCAATATTTCTGTGACCTGAGACAATATCTAACAATTGCGAGAAATATTTTCAGGGTTTTATTTGATGGGAAGGTCTTGTACATTTAAGATGCTAAATTGGAGCTAAAGAATTCCCAAATAAATTCAGATTATCTCAGAGACAGGAGAGGTGCCTTGAAGAAATCAAAGATCTACCAACTGAAGTGGATAAAATGAAGGTTTTATTTGATGTCACTGTTCTCACCACATCTATCAGTTGAAAACCAGCAAACCAATACAGTAAATAGTGACATAGGTGCATAACAGAGGAAAGGAAACAGAGCACCCTAAAACTGAAACAAAAAGACACAGGAGAGTTAGATAACTTTTTCTAACAAGATACAAGTTGACCTCGACTTACGATGGCAGTTGAGGCATGAATTGTTATTTATTTTTATCAATAAGCTATGTAGTCTTAAACAGGACCACATCGTTTAGTGATGATAATCTCTGCACTCCCACTTTCTGTCAATAACCGAATAAATAATAAATAAACATGGCAATCGCCAGGTGCGCACCCACAGACAGGGACTCCTTGGGGTACCGTCGGCTAGACAATGTCGGCTGGCGGTCCCTAGGGGGCCTTCTGTGGGGCCCACTTTGTGGAACCAGCTTCCCCTGCGACTGGCCCCTGACCTTCGCTCCTTTCACTGTGGCCTAAAGACTTGGTTATTCGAACAGGCTGGCCTGGACTGAGGGGGTTGTTTTAATATTTTAAATGTTTGTTAGTGGGTTTTAATGATTATTTGGTCGAATTTGGTTTAATTCTTTTTAACTTTTGTAATTTGTACGGTTGATTTTATGTGAGCCGCCCTGAGTCCCTCGGGAGAGAGGGCGGCATATAAGACCAAATAATAATAATAATAATAATAATAATAATAATAATAATAATAACTTCCTGCTGCCTTTCTACAACCAAACTCAGTGGGGAAGCTGGAAGGAAGTTGCAAATCCCAGGCCTGCCAGTAGGTAAGTGGCCATTCCCACCTTGCACTTGAAACCGCCCAAACTTGTCTCTAGTTGGCCACCTGGGAGGGGTTGCATCCACAGACACACACCTACTGTAGACGAGGAGGGTCTTTGCACTGCTTAAGTGTGTGTATCCATTACACATATTCTTGGACCAAGAGGCCCTGCTCATGATTACTCATGATCTCTAGACTGGACTACTGCAATGCATCTTACATGAGGCTGCCCTTGAAGAGTATACATGGAAGCTCCAACTGGACCATGACACTGATGAGCCAATATCCAGCTATTTTGTACTTTTCAGCCATTGGAATATTTCAAATGGCCTTCGATGCTCCTTCTGAGAACAATGTTCACATAACAAAGCTGAAGTGACAGATTGGGCTCCTAAAGCTATCCTGTTGCTCTGTCATTTAATGGCCTACAGCTGTGATGCTGCAGGAAACACAGGCAATTGATAGATGACAGGCTTGACTGATCGAAGTTTGCTTTTCCTGCCTCCATGAGATATATCAGATCTCAAAAATGCTTCCTGTACTGCTAAGAAATTACTGATAAGTTGTGTTTGCTTTGATAATCTCTAAAATCAGATGATGCTTTTTTGTGAGCATAGGCATAAAAATGCTGGAAACTTTTGTCTCTGGTCCTTTTATTTGGGATTCCCCAAGTGGAAAGAATAAAATGGATTTTATCTCCACCTTTGGTGTGACTTATTTAGCTATAGTCTGGGAGGCAATGAACACTGTCTTTTGAGACAACACCAACCAAAGCATGTAATCTCTCAAAACCACCTAGGAGAGTTCACGCAGAGTGCTAAACCAGAGTGGATGGCATTAACCTCAGTTTTCTGGCTTCACAGATTATGCTGATCCAATAAGCATGGCTTGTTTACAAACCACAGTCAAACTTGCTTAGCATGATATATGAACTCAGAGAAAAGTGATCTCCAAGTCACAAGAAATTTGTTCAAATTATTGTCTTTGAGCAAAGCAAACATCTTAACAACTCAGCTTGCTCCATTACTTTCAAATTTCATTTTTCCACTGTTGGATATATATTCTTCCTTCCAGTGGTGGGATTCAAAATTTTTTACTACTGGTTCTCTGGGCATGGCTTGGTGGGCATAGTTTGGTGGACGTGGCAGGGGAAGGATACTGCAAAATCCCCATTCCCTCCCCACCCCAGTAACCTGCTTTCCAGCTCCGTTCTCCTGTGCAGGGCAACAAAAGAAGATCCAGCTGATCAGCTGGGACTCGGGAGGTAGAGAACAGATGCAGGTGGGGCCACTCAGAGGTGGTATTTGTCAGTTCTCCAAACTACTCATAATTTCCGCTACTGGTTCTCCAGAACCGGTCAGAACCTGCTGAATACCAACTCTGCTTCCTTCCATCTTCGCGCATACAATTACAGTTGCAATTACAGTTGATGTGAGATATAAAAACAAAGTCTCATGTTTTGTTTCAAACTGTTTGTCTGTCATCTTTAAAAGAAATGCTTCAGGTTTCATTTTTATATCCATTTCCTATTTTTTTAAAAACCCAGGTAGATATTCGACTCCAAAATTGTTAGCCTTCTTACCTGTTGGTCACAGGTGGTAAAAAAAGTACTGTCAGGTTGATTACATTTTCAATAGTTTGAAACATCCTTATATATCTGTGATAATTTCAGGAATTCAACACATCATTTTAAATTTTTCTTTCAGATTATAACTCAGCGTCAAGCCTTATGTCCACATTTGTTTCCATTGATCAAGTGTATTATACCCAATATTTTTAGCCCATTTAGCCCTACAATGTTTCCCATACTCATCTTCAAGATTAAATTGCAATAACAATTTATAAAATTTTGCAGTACAGTTCTTATCATTTTATCTTTAACTTTATTATTTTATTTGTAAAACCATTTTTCAATCCAGTTGAAATCTTTTAGGCAGTTGCAAATAATAAAGTCAGTGATAAGTATAACCTTCGTTTTTCAATTCTTCTTTCATTTTGAGTCCCAAATCCATATCACCCCAAAGTAAGAGATCATTCTGTGTTATCCATGATTGTTTGGCTATCATCTCCCTTCTAAAAAAGGCTTCTTGTGGGTGACTCCCCTAAGGGCAACTTAGGAAATAACTTTGTTTTATATTATTCCAAACTCTAAGTATGGCATGTCTAATAAAAAGATTCTTAAATGTTACATTGACTTTTCATTTGTCGTACCATAAATCACCATGTGAACCAAATCTCAACTCATGACCTTAAAACTCCTATTGCCTTGTGAAATGATGGTATCTTCAAGCACTTCCTTTGAATCTTGTGTGTGATAACACTTTAACTGGCAAAAGTCAGAGAACATATGACAGAAGTTGTTTTTTTCATTGTAAGAAAGTTTGCAGCTTGGTCCATCTCAATTCCTCTTTCTCTGCAGAAGGAACTAACGGCATCAAGTGCAGGTCAATGGGAGCCATTGAAACAGATCTCATCCTTAGATTCCCCAAAAGACCTGCTGGTTCTGTTTGGAGATTCTCATCATTATCAGGTAGGCTTCGGTTTTTCTAACTGTCATTTTCAAAGTACTCCTTTTTGAGGTCAGGATAGGACTTGGAAACCATCAGGATGGGAGCAACTAATCCTGCAGGATCTTCTGACCAATAATAGAACTCAGTTCAGGAGCAACCTTTTTCCAGCATGGTGTGACACCAGTCTTCTCATGCCTGACTCTAATAAACCTTAATGTATTTTATGAATTCTATTCTTGTGCTATTAATTCCCTTCTTCCTCTTCCTCTTCCTTTTCCTCCTCCTCCCCCCTCCTCCTCTTCCTCTTCCTCTTCCTCTTCTCCTTCTTCCATATCCAACATCAGACATTGGTGATCCTGCTAGCAATCCTATTTTTATCAACAGCTGCATGAAAAACTGCTCTTTATTAATTCTTGTTGTTACTTTTTTAACAATCTTCTCTAATTTTTTAAAATTCTTTTGTTACAGTTATTGCATTGTTGATGTTTTGAATGGAAAGGGGGAGTGGGTAGTAGTATCTCAGAAGGACCCTCCCCTAGAGCTGTAGATGGAAAAAGTAAAACAAGGGAGAAAAGTTTTAAGGCTTGCAAGATTCTGCCACTCCAAGCTCACAATAAAGGTAATATTAGTATTCATTTCTTGCGCTTTTTTTTGGACTATCTTGCTGATATTAATCTTGCTTATCAATGAGCTTTCACCCCTGAAGGTGGAACTTGTGTCTCCTCACTCTTCATACTGTATCTCAACTTTTCTACCTCACCGGCCTTGGGATACGCTTGTAAAACAGGTCAATAAGCTGGATTCCATTTACAGGAGATGAATTTGGTGAAATGTTTTCATTTACTGTTCCTGCCAGTCATTTCCAAAACTGGCATCCTGTTTTAGATTAAGCTTCTTCCACATCATTTAGAAAAAAAACACATTGTGTGGATAATGGAAGCAACTATCCCACTAGAGAAAGATTTTTTTTGATTGATTTTATTGTTATTTCTTGATTTTTCATTGTTCTGAATTGTGCAGTGAACAAGAGTCAGCTAGCATTCAAGATTAATAAATAATAATTATAGTCAATTAGCCAGATGTTTAGATTGGATTTTTTGGTTTTAGCCACCTACCGAGTCCTTCCCAAGGACCTGGGATAGAGAGACGTGGTGGTTTGATGGTGCTAAAGTTATTGTCACAGTGTGCAAGATTTCCCAAATAAACCTGCCTTTTGCAAATGACTGATGGTTATTTTATCAGTTCTGATGGTGTTTTGAGTGATGCTTCAAATGTTTTGGGACTACACTCAAGGGCACCTATTTTGTCTGGTAAGAACTTCATTATATTATTAATTTTTTTCTGTCTTTGTGTATTTATGTTAGATATATTAATCAATCCTGTGACTAATTAATATTTGTGGACCATAAACCTCTGTCTATATATTTAAATGATATAAAGAAAGTTGAGCCCAGGTGTATTCAGATCAATATTTATTGTAATAAGCAGATTAAACAAATAAACACTCAGAAAGAATATTACCAGTGTCCTCTCTTCCTTTTGGTTTCCCCTCAGGTCTTCTTAGTTTTACAACTACCTATGTAGTTGGCGTTTCTCTGTCCCTTAACCCTCAGAAAATATTACTAAACAGTCTCTAGCCTAGGAATGTCCTTTTCCTTGCAGCTTGAGTTTTCTTGAGGTTTCTTGAAGTTTTCTGCCTATGCAGAAAGTCTGTCAGTTGGGACCTCTTCAGAGACAACAGAGACAACTGAGGTAAATGGCAGTTAGGCAGCCCCTTTTATAGTGCAGGGGCGTGGTCTCAAAACCAGTACTTGGTATGACATGTCACATTACCATTGGTAGATTTGACTTTTCAAATCTAAATATTGTAAAGTGCACAGCCCATTAGAAAATCTATTTTCTGACAATCCCCTTCTCTGTGCCTTTACAATTATATACATTGGGCTATATATATATATATGGTATGTACAATACACAATATCAAGAACAACTATGGGTACACTTTACATAGTTAGAGGTATCTTGTTTAAGAGATACATGTGCTGTTCTCTTGGTAAGGGCTTGGTAAATACATCCGCGATTTGCTCCTTAGTCACAGTGAATACCGTTTTAATGAAACCAGCCTTGCACAGTTGTCTTACGTGTTTGTATTTATTTATTTATTTATTTATTTATTTATTTATTTATTTATTTATTTATTTATTTGACTTATATGCGCCCCTCTCCGAGGGACTCGGCGCTCACAACTAAAATAGAATACAACAATAAGTTACTTAAAAATATATTAAATTAAAGCCGAATTAATATTAGTATTATTATTAAAACCCCAAAATTACGTAAACAACCCCAAGGGTCAACACTGCCCAGATTGTAAAACAGCCAGGTTTTTAGCTCATGTGGAAGGTGGAGGAGCCAGCCGAGCTCCAGCAGAAGAAGATTCCATAGAGTGGGGCCGCCACAGAATAGGCCCTCCCCGGGTCCCGCCAAAGCGACATTGAGTCGCGGAGGGCAGCCGAGGAGACCCGCCTGTCGCGACCGTGCGGGCGGCTGGTATTTGAGGCTGGGAGAAGTCGTTCTCATAAATATCCTGGACCCATGCCATGTAGGACTTTGAATGTTAAAACCAAAACCTTGAACCTCACCCGAGGGCAACCGAAGCCAATGCAAGCCACGCAGGAGGGGTGTAACATGGGAGTATCGGGAGGCTCCCATCACAACCCGCGCAGCCGCATTCTGCACCAGCTGAAGCCTCCGAGTGGTGCACAAGGGCAGTCCTAGATAGAGAGCGTTACAGTAGTCCAACCGGGAGACAACGAGTGCCTGAGTGATCGTGCGCAGGGCATCCCGGTCCAGGTATGGGCACAACTGGCGAACCAGCCGGACCTGGGCAAAGGCCAGATATTTGATATCTATATGCCGTGACCTCTGTCCAACGGCTTCAGCTTTAGCTATCTTAATAGCAGCTTTATTATCTTCATAAATTATAATTGGATATTCAGGTTCCCTCCATATACTTTTCAATAATTCATCAAACCAGATGATATTATTTGCAACTTTAGACAAACAAGCATATTCAGCTTCAGCAGTGGAGGTAGCTATAAGCTTTTGTTTCCCTGAATACCAATGTATTGGGCTGCTGTTTAAGAAAATAATGTATCCAGAAGTACTTTTCCTTGACTTTAAATCACCTGCCCAGTCAGCATCAGAATAAGGACACAATTTTGGTACATCAGAAATGTAAGGTTCAAGGAGGAGAGAATAATTTGTGGTGCCCTTTAAATACCTGAGAATTCTTTTGATCCCAGCCCAGTGCAAGTGAGTGGGGTTCTCAGAATGTCTGGACAATACATTTACAGCCAGACTAACATTTGGTCTTGTCCAGTTCGCTATGTACAGAAGTGAGCCCAATACAGATTTATAGAGTGTCTTATACTCAAAATCTTCACATTCACTGTACATATTCCTGGTAAAGTCTGTTTGCATGGGAGTGTCACAGGGCTTGGCCTCTGCCATGTTGCACCTGCCAATCAAATCTATGATTTTGTCCCACTGAGAAAACTCGAATCCTCTCTCAATTTTTGTAAACTGAACCCCCAGGAATTTATCAATCCGGCCTAGAGGCTTCAGGGCAAACTTTTGACTTACCTGATCAGAGAAGAATTTACTTCTTTCCTCTGATTTGCTGATGTATAAAATATCATCAACATAGACCAAAACAGTCTCCTTGACATCTTTATCTTCCCTGATGAAAACACATTCATCAGCTGGTGAGGTGGTGAAACCTATATGCCTTAGACACTCGGTAAGGCATTCATACCACCTTCTTCCAGACTGTTTTAGACCATAGAGACTTTTATTAAGAAGCCAGATTTCATGACTTCTGGGTTGAGCCTTCTCGCCGACAGGCAGTGGTTTGTGATTGTCCATGACCACAGCCCGTGCTCTTGCATCGGGGAGCCCTGATCCTTACAGTTTGGGGCTGAAGCTGCCTCGGAGGGGTGGTGGAGTAAGGAGAAGCTGCCAGCCAGAGTGAGGGGAGTCGCATCTCCCCCCTTTGAGCCTGGTCTTTTCCCTCCGAAGACGACAAGAAGCGGTGGTCAATATGGCCACCCCGAAGAGAAGGACTCAACTTGATTAAGATCGGTGCAGGAGGAAAGAAAGAAGTTGACAGCAGAAGAATCGGGAGAATTGGATGGAAAAACTAATAAAGGTACCCCGGGATTAAGATAAAAATGAGTTTTTAAAAAAGAAAAGGAAGCGGCGTAAAGGTAAAAAGAGAGAGAGGGATACAAATTGGAGGGAGAAGGGATATAGCAGAATAAAGGGGAGGAGAGGGAACAAGAAACAAGAGCAGAAGATGGAGAAATATGAGAACTATAAAATGAAGAAAGAAATTTGTTTACATAGAGATAATGGTTAATGTATTAAGAAGGGGGGGTTCTGCACGGAGAAGAGGGGTAATAAGTATATTGCAATTATAAAAATATAGAACAATAGAGGGGGGATGGTACTGACAATTTTTATTAGATGAAGGTACATTTTTATTCTTTATTCACAAAAGAAAGGTGAATGTTGATTAGATAAATTGAATTAATTGAAATGATTTTTGAAGATGTTTTAAAATGAGATTTAATGTCAGTAACCAAGGTTAGTTATTTTTTACTATTATTTTGAAATTATAATTAAATTTTAAATTGGGGGAATATGTGTTGCAGAACCCGATTGAAAAGATATATAATGCTATGTAGCTTTTCTTTTCTTCCTTTCTTTTATTTTATCGTTTGCTTTAAAGGGAATGATTACTATTATGTTAACCACTGAGGTGACATTTTCAAAGTAGTAAATTGGGGGGGTGTGTAAGCCTAGGTTATCTTTATTCTTTTTTGTGTTAAAGCTTTTATTGACTTAGAACTATGGAAAGAATATGGGATGAAAGGGCAAATCTGATGGATAAAAGCAATATGTAAATGATAAAAGAGCATTAACAATGTGAAGATAGTTTAAGGATAGATATGGACAAACTTTAATTTTTATATAGTGGGCAAACACATTGTTATTTTTAAAAGAAATAGGAATGTTTAAGAATTATTTTTAATAATCTGAAATGAAATGGGGGGTTATACAGATCAAGATTAATATTGGAGGTTAGGATTAATTCGTTTGGCCCTTTGTTTGCAAAAAAATGGAACGGAAGTAAAAATGAGATAAAATAGGAAGTTAAATGTTAAAAATGAATATATAACTATCGTCATATTTGCATGTAAAAATGATGACCCAGAAATATGCTGTCTACTGAAAAGAGCCTTATTTGAATTGTTAAAAATTGAATAAAACTTGTTTAAAAAAAAAGAAGAAGCCAGATTTCATCTTCTCTATGATCTACACCCAGAGGTGCTTTTACATATATCTCCTTATCCAATGTGGCATGCAAATAGGCCGTTTGCACATCAAACTGTAGCACACTCTCACCATGTATGGCTGCCACTGTGAGAGCTGTCTTCACGCTCTCTGGTCATACTGTGGGCAAGAAGGTGTCATCAAAATCATCAGCGAGAATCCCTGTGCCACCAGTCTCGCCTTATATAAGAAGTTCCCATCATCTAGTGGCTTCTTCTTATAGACCCACCTTGTTCCAATTACCCTCTTATCTTTTGGTAATTTTGTGGGCTTGAACACCTCTAACTTCCTGAGGCTGTCCATTTCTAATTCCATAGCAGTACGCCAATTACCCTGTTCTTTTGGAGGCAGCTTTAATACATCCTCATATTTTTGAGGAGTGGTCAATGTCAAGTTTACACAAGTGATGAAGTCATTGTACCTACTTGGCATTTTATTTCTAGTAGTCCGAATTGGTCTACTAACTGGCTCCTTTTCATTATCAGAATTGTCCAAATTCTCATCTTCACCACTGTCAATTTCATCAATTTTCAATTTGGGGTGCCCCTTCTTCCAGGCTACCCCTTCTTTCCTTTTGAGGATTCCCTTAAGGAGTTTAGAGATTACTCTTTCTCCACTATCCTCTGAGCCAGATGTGTCACCATCACTAGATGGGCTTCCCAACACATTTTTAATTTTGCTGGCCGAATCTTGGGCAGATTTAGGAGTCAGAATTTTGTTTGTGTGAATTCTACTCCAGTTGATACTTTCGTAGAAAGTGGCCGATCTTGATATGACAATCCTTTTGTTATTGTCAATAAATTTGTAGGCCTTGGATCCTGGCTCATACCCTATAAACCTCAATTTGATTGACCTTCTGTCCCGCTTCTTTCTTAACTCTTTGGGGACGTGTACATCAGCCATCGCCCCAAACACATGGAGATGTCTTAAATTAGGCTTGCAGCCATACACCACCTCATATGGGGTCTTTTGCACTACACTAGACCATACTCTGTTGAGAGTGTAGTTTGAATACAATATGGCCTCCGCCCAATAAGCAAAATTTAAACCAGCATCCTCAAGAGCACATCTCATCATGGCTTGGAGAACTCAGTTTCTCTTCTCAGCCACTCCATTCTGAAAAGCCGAATAAGGTGCTGTCCTAAGGTGGACTATCCCCCTTTCTTTCAACCAGACAGAGAAATTGGCAGAGTTGAACTTGGTTCCTCTGTCTGTCAAGATTCTTTGAATCTTGATTTTATGTTGAGTTTGGACCAAATTGTAAAATTCCCTAAATTTAGTGAAGGCCTGATCTTTGGATTTGAGGGGGTACACAAATCCATATCTACTATGGTCATCCGCTATTGTAAGAAAGTAGAGATTCTTACCAAGGGAGGGTTTCAAAGGACCCACCAGGTCCATGTGCACCAACTCAAAAATGTGCTTTGATTGCCTCTGAGATTTTCTGGGTGCTGGCTTCACCCTGGACTTTGCTCCCTTGCAAACAGAGCATTCCATGAAAACATCACAACCCTTTATGCACAGCCCCCTAGAGCACTCAGGCAATTTCTGCACTATAGGGAAGCTCAAATGGCCTATCCTCCGATGTAAGAGGGGGCGCATTCATCGTGCAGAGGCTTACCAATTGATACAGAATTGGTATTTCTGGATTGCTCATCACAGTGCTCTGAAACAAATCTTACAGATTTGGTGCCTTTAGACTTATTTACATCATTACAATTAAACCCCTTCTTTTGTCTGCATTCTTTATGGCTGACCTCAGGCCTTGACTGAGAGTCATTATTTGGGTCACCAGTATTGGCTTGATAACTGGCCCCAGACTCCTCAGATCTTATAATGGGGGAGTAGTATGGCAGGTTATCAATTTTAATTACATTTATATGGCCTCCCAAGACTCAGGCTGCTCATGGAGCACAATCCAATGTGCTCAGCAATAGCCTTCATTCCATTGTATGGCCTGCACATTCGTTTTACAAGGTCAGCTAATTGCCCCAACAATCTTGGGTCCTCAATTTACCTACCCGAGAGGATGGAAGGCTGACCATTTGGGTTCGACCTACAGTAGTTGTAGACAGCTGATCTTAAAGCAGGCATTTACAGCTGAGCCACCAAAGCTCTTTTAATAGCCTCTCCCATATGGCCATCCCTGGACACCATGGACCCAGAAAACTACTTCAATGTTGCAAGTATCACTTAATTTAAGAATGCTTAGAAGGTTATGTTCTAGTTTTGGAAAATACAGAACATCATTCACTTCTCCAAGCAGGAATGCATATGCAATTCCTATACCTATGGCCTTGGTCCTTAGGCCATTTGCCACTGTTACATTACAGTTGTGGTCTTTGAGATTGGTAAATAGATTCTTGTTGCTTACCATATGTCTGCTGGCACCGCTATCAAGCAGCCATAACTGCTCACGTTGTTGTTTAGTGAGTCTCGGGTATGAGATTTCAGTTATGCTGGCAAAATCATTAACTAGCTTGTAGTTACTCTTCTTGTTACCTTTGTTGCCCCATTTACCCCTTCTCACGTTTGTAGGGTTTACATGGGGCTTCCCTTTAGGAGTGGGTGACCTCTTTCTATTTCTGTAATTAGAGTGTCCCCTTTGACCTGTCCTTGAACCTATGAACTTTGGACAGTCTCTCCTAAAGTGTCCCTTTGATCCACAATTATAGCATTCACCTATTACATTTACATTGTTAGGGCTTTCAGTTTTTCTAGCAATTCCTCTATCCTTATGGAAGGCTGCTCTATCCTTCCTCAAATTATATTCAGCTATGAGCTTACCCGTCAGTATTTCTAGTGAAACACCATCATAGTTGGAGTTATCTAGTTGGGAAATAAAATTGTCCCAACTAGCATCCAGTGAATTAATTATGATACTAATTAAACTCCGTTCAGAGACGTGTTCCCCCTTCAAATTTAATTCCTGCCTCATTTTCCTTAATTCACAAAGGTGTTCACTCATGTCCATTCCTACCCTCAATTTAGAAGAATGGAACTCTCTAGAAATTCTGGCAGTGGTGTTGGAATTTTTTGAATTAAACATGTTGAATAATTTTTCCCAAAGTTCACACACTAAGCTGAGGGATGCTTGGGTATAATGCTGGATCAATTGACAGTAATAGTAAGCAGAAAATTTTATGGTGCAGTAAATCAATCTCAATAGACCAGGGCTTGGGAGGGGGATCTAGAAGTAAATTTAAACCATTTTCTTTCATTAACACAACCTGTATTTCTCTAGCCCACTCATAGAGGTTTCTGCCAGAAATGCGTAGCTTTCTGAAGCTAGCAGGCAGAAGAGCTGAATTTCCTGGTAAATTGTTACATTGTTGCTCACCTTGGTGCTGAAAACCTCTGTGTGCACAGTAAGGCAAGGGAATAGAGACAGCAGGCTTGCTTCTTACTGGCCTGCAAGCTGACAGTTGCTCCTCCCATGTGGGAGGGGTAGGAGAGCTATTCTGCGCATGCGTAAAAATCATTTGCCTTTGGACTTCATCGAGGAAGGAGCTCTTCCATTGAGCTCTGGAGGTGGGCCTCTGGCCTGCCTCTGGGGTTCCCGACTGAGCATGCACGGAGGCCATTCATCACGGGATGCTGAAGGAGAAGGAGCCCTTCGATGGGGCTCCACTGGCAAGCCTCGGGCTGACCCCTTTAGCTCCGGCTTTGGCCGTTGAGCTCCCAGGAAAGCCCTGGAAGGCTGAAGACGCCACAGGAGGAGTCGTTGTTGCCAGGAACGGTGAGTAGCAGGCTGCAGTTGAGTGGAGGGCTTCGGGAAGGGCCGCTGTTGCCTGGGAGGTGTCCGTGTAGGCCAGGGTAGACTGGGAGGTGTCCGTGTAGGCCTGGGTAGACCGGGAGGTGTCCGGATAGGGAGCGGTAGACTGGGAACCTTCCTGGTAGGCCGCAGTAGACCGGGAACCATCCGCATAGGCCATAGTAGACCGGGAACCATCTAGGTAGGCTGCAGTAGACTGGGGACTGTCCGGGAGGGCTGTAGTAGACGGGGAGCTGGGAGGAAGCAGTAGACCGGTCCCAAACACTGTGGCTAGCATTCTGATAGCCTGGTTGATCTCCAGTTCAGTAGACGAGCTGGTTGGGATTTGTTGTTGGACCGCCGCGACTGGACTGGTCGCCTGGGCATGGGTCCGAGCGGCCTAGGCTGGTGACAGATATGGCATGGTTGGGTCCAGGGGTGCCACTGTCACTAGTGGAGCTAGTCCCTGCACTGGCTGGCCACGTTGAGCTGCTGCAGTGGTAGGCACTACCAGAAGAGCAGTCTCCAGGTTGTCGCCATCTTGCCACATCGGATTCTCTGAGGCAGGCAGGGAGGCGGCGGGCGCCATTTTAGGATGGGAGATTTGAATTTCCTGCCTTTTAGCTGCCATTTTTTGTGGTGGGAAAACTGAGAGAAACTGCTCTTGGTTTCCCACATGCATGTTTTTGATGGCCAAAGGGGTTTCAGGGCAGGACTGGGTAACCCTTACCGGTCTTTTGGCTTCATGGGCCCCAGTCCTGTCCCTGACCACTTCTTCCAATGCAATCTTTCTTATTAGATTGCTGAGGTCTATGGTCGGATCACCGCTTACCGATTGTAAGCCGATTGCTCTGAGGAAAACAGATCTGATTTCTTCTCCCTCAGTTAGGCTTCCGAGTGAGATAGGAAGGGGGGTTCTTCTTATCTCAGCTTCTTCGTCCACCGCTGGGGTGGACGTTGCTGGTCAGCTTTCGGTAGGTGTGAAGCATTCACTCAGAGCCACGAGTGAATCAGAGGACATGACAGCTGTCAAATTTCTTGCCGCGCCACTTTCTTCTTGTTTGGCCGGTGCTTGGGACGCTTCAGCCAAAGCAGTTCCAGGCTCTGGTTCCTCTGCTTGTTTTTGTGATGCCATTAGCCTGGCTTTGGCTCTGGCCATCACTCTGCTGCTTTTTCTAGCAGATTTGAAGCTGGGCATTTTTAATAATTTAAGATATAGACAGGATTTATCTAACCGTCCTCTGCTACCAACTTGTTAGATATATTAATCAATCCTATGACTAATTAATATTTGTGGACCGTAAACCTCTGTCTATATATTTAAATGATATAAAGAAAGTTGAGCCCAGGTGTATTCAGATCAATATTTATTGTAACAAGCAGATTAAACAAATAAACAAATAAACACTCAGAAAGAATATTACCAGTGTCCTCTCTTTCTTTTGGTTTCCCCTCAGGTCTTCTTAGTTTTACAACTACCTATGTAGTTGGAGTTTCTCTGTCCCTTAACCCTCAGAAAATATTACTAAACAGTCTCTAGCCTAGGAATGTCCTTTTCCTTGCAGCTTGAGTTTTCTTGAGTTTTCTTGAAGTTATCTGCCTATGCAGAAAGTCTGTCAGTTGGGACCTCTTCAGAGACAACAGAGACAACTGAGGTAAATGGCAGTTAATAGCCTAGCACTTAGTTCCAGCTGCCTGTAATTATTGCAGGCTCGAATCCCACCAGGCTCAAGGTTGACTCAGCCTTCCATCCTCTCGGGGTAGGTAAACTGAGGACCCAAGATTGTTGGGGGCAATAAGCTGACTTGGTAAAAATGCCGCTTAGTAATAAGCAGGCATATACAATGGAAGGAAGGCTATTGCTGAGCACATTGGGTTGTATCCCAAAAATTGTAAGCCGCCCTGAGTCTCCGGAGAAGGGCGGGATATAAATATGAATAAAAATAAATAAATAAATAAATAAATTTCTTTGTAGACTGAACTGCTGGCCACAGGCAGATGGTGATGTTGATGAATTATTTAATCCAATCCGCTCTCTTTTCTTAGTTGATTCATAGTCATAAGCTTCCTTGCTTCTGTCCAAATTGTCCGGCTCTTCTATTATTGTTGTTGTTATTATTATTATTATTATTATTATTATTATTATTATTATTGCTAGACATGATATGATAATTATTGATGAATGATTGAATCCGCTCTTCCTTTTCTTCAAACAGGAACTTCCATTCTAAAAGAAGAGATTATTGGAGCCTTATAAACATCTCTTGATGAATTTCAGCCTGGCAAACATGAATGTTACAGCAGACGATTTGGACTATAATACCACTAATGTTTTCAACAAATACCAAATTATGTCCAACTATTCTAGAAGCATCATTTTCTCAGTCGCATTCATCATCTGCTGTATTGGAGTCCCATTAAATGGAATTGTTATATGGCTTCTTGGCTTCCAGATTAAGAAAAACCCTTTCACTGTGTTGATTCTTAATTTAGCTATTGCTGACTTTGGATGTCTTGTATTTTTGGCTATATTTTGCATTTATCATTTTATAGACTTTGTGCCAACAGGAATTCCCTATTTGATCATGCATTATCTCATTTTGATCATGTATATCAATGGTCTCTTTCTTCTGGCAGACATCAGCATTGACCGGTGTGTGGCTGTCCTCTTCCCAATCTGGCATCACTGTTCCTGGCCAAAACATTTGTCCACTGCTGTCTGTGCCTTCCTCTGGATAATCTCTTTCCTTCTGATTGGAATGCATTACATTATTCAATATTATTATTATTATTATTATTATTATTATTATTATTACTACTACTCAGATCTCTATCTGGTTGTGCCTTCTGTGCTTTGTCTTCCATTGTTTACAATCTCTACTCTGATCCTATTTGTCAAAATATGTCTTAAACCTAAACAGATCAAACGTGGACGACTGTTAGTGATGATCTTGATGACTCTTCTCAGTTTCCTTATTCTTACTCTGCCAGTACATATCTATGTGTTCATTATTAGGTTTATTGACATTCTTTATTGGGGACAATTTCCTGGATTGGTTATGTACTTCAATCTGGGTGCTTCCCTAAACAGCAGCATTAATCCAGTGATCTATTTTTTGGTTGGAAGAAAGAAAAGAGATCGTACCAGGGAGAGCATCAAGGTCATTTTTCAAAGAGTCTTCAGAGAAGATGAAGCTCCTGAAAGCACAGAGAAAGCTACAAACAGAATTACAACCCCCCTGTAAAAGTATAATTTTTATTTGTCTCTAATGCTGGATATCGCTCGGCTGCGAAAATGTATTTATTGCTACAAAAATAAAATATAAACATCTTTTGTTTCTCTCAAAAAAGTATGCTGTCATTTTGAAGATTGGGGAAAGATGTGGGAAGCAAAATTTTCCCCACCACTGCTATAAACCAGCTACTTAGAACCATACCAGAAACTTATCAAAATGATGGTATCGTAGCTGAAATTATTTTGCAGTTGAGGTCCATGATACAGAGATATATCCCAGAGATAGTGCAGAGAGTTGAACCCACATTTACTACTAAACATTTACATATTGTAAGGGGAGTAACTGCTGCTGGATCAACAGGATACCTTTTCAAGTAGGTATGATGAGATTGTACTTTAAAACTGTTTTCTTATATCTAGGATTTCAGTAAACCTTGACACTATTGATTTTGACTCCTGAGTAGAAGTTTTAGAGACATATACGAAAAATTCTGAAGTCATGCTATGGAGAGTCCAGGCTGAGGTTTTTTACATCTGACTTGGGAGGGTCTGAGACACTGATGAAACACCTTTATCTTCAAGATGTTAAACTGTAGCCAAAGGAGATCTCAACAAATAACAATACTGACAATATTTAACAAATGTGAGAGATATTTTCAGGGATTTCTTTGGTGAAAAGTGCCTGTACATTTAAGATGCCAAATTGGAGCTAAAGGATTCCCAAATAAATTCATAGATAGATGTGGTGCCTTGAGGAAACCAAAGATCTGTCAACTGAAGTAGATAAAATCAAGGTTTCATTTGATGCCACTGTCCTTTTCACATCTATCAATTGAAAACTAGCAAACCAATACAGTAAATAGTGGCAAAGGTACAGTACATACTATAATACAGGAAAGGTAACATAGCACCCAAAAATTGAAATGAAAAGACATATGAGAGCTATATAACTTTTACTAACAAGACACAAGTAGACCTCAACATACGATGGCAACTTAGGCAGGATTTATTATTTTTATCAACAAGTGATGAGGTCTTAAATGTGACCACATTGCTTAGTGAAAACCACCTCTGAACTCCCAGCTTCGGTCATTCAACGAATGTCACAGTTGCTAAACATGTCAACTTCCTGCCTGCCTTTCTACAAGCAAGGTCAGTTGGGAAGCGTGCAGGAAGTTGAAAATCCTAGGCCTCCAGGTACTTAAGTGGCTGCTCCCAGCTGGGGGAGAGAGTGAGGGTATGTGGGGGGGGGGTGCAGGGAAATGCTGGGGAAGGGTGCACGAGTGGCAAAGTGCAATGTGAGGACTTTGAAGGATGTGTGAGGGAGGGTCATGGAGTGTTCCCAGGGATGTCAGAGCGGCTGCCATAATGCCAGAGCAGAAGGGATGAGAGAGGGTACGTGGTGGGAGAGACTTAAAACCGTAACAGTATTCTTAGTCTGCAGCTGGACAGATCATATATTCACCTTTCACTCTCAATCTCAGAAATAAACAAATAGAATGGAATGGAATGGAATGGAATAGAATGGAATGGAATAGAATAGAATAGAATAGAATAGAATAGAATAGAATAGAATAGAATAGAATTCTTTATTGGCCAAGTGTGAGTAGACACACAAGGAGTGATGAGAAGATTAATAGTAATAGTAGTAGTTGGACAGTGTTGAGGGAATTATTTGTTTAGCAGAGTGATGGCGTTCGGGAAAAAACTGTTCTTGTGTCTAGTTGTTCTGGTGTGCAGTGTTCTGTAGCATCATTTTGAGGGAAGGAATTGAAACAGTTTATGTCCAGGATGTGAAGGGTCTGTAAATATTTTCACAGCCCTCTTTTTCACTCATGCAGTATGCAGGTCCTCGATGGAAGGCAGGTTAGTAGCAATTGTTTTTTCTGCAGTCCTAATGACTCTCTGAAGTTTGTGTCCGTCCTGTTGGGTTGCAGAACCAAACCAGACTGTTATAGAGGTGCAGATGACAGTCTCAATAATTTCTCTGTAGAACAGGATCAGCATGTCCTTAGGCACTTTAGCTGAGTTTACACTATAGGTAAAATACTGTGATACTTCTCAGTTCTGTTTATACGCTGTACACTTTTGTTTAAATTCTAACTCCAGGTCACAGCAAGTTCATGTCCCTAACTGAGATCAGCAGGGTCTCCACCTCAGTTGGTTTAAGTCACATTTATCAATGGAGAAATCCAGCTGTCCGTCAGTTTTTGGTGTTTGGTCTTCTCAGGTCAATTGGCAACTGGTCTATCTAATCAGGGGTTCTGAAAAGAAGTATACTTTGGAGGAAACAATAATCTCCGTTTCCAAAAAGCTGTGTTTGTAAGGAGACATTTAAATTTTCTAAGCAATGCCTTAAAATTAACTCTGCCTGACTTGACGTTTTGGTTCTCTTGCTGTGGGTTGTGATGGGAGGTAAATTCATGACCCAATTTCTCAGATAAGAGGACCAATCATAAGATATATATATTTATTTATTTTTTAAAAATCCCTTTTCCTTGCTAACTGTCCAGGTTCATGCCAAGGCTCCCCTTTCTACACTGACTTATAGTGATTACGTTAAAAAGCCATAGTCCACATATTAACAGATAACAGATAATCAGAGTTGGAAGGGACCTTGTACGTCATCTAGCCTAACCCCCCACCCAAGCCAGAGACCCTACACCATTTTTGACAAATGGCACTCCAATCTTTTCTTGAAAGTCTCAAGTGATGGCACTCCCACAACTTCCGAGGGCAAGGTGTTCCATTGATTGATTGTTCTCACTGTCAGAAAGTTTCTCCTTGTTTCCAGGTTAAATCTCTCCTTGTTCAGTTTCCATCCATTATTCCTTGTTTGGTCTACAAGCGCTTTAGAAAATAGCTTGACCCCCTCCTCTCTGTGGCATCCCCTCAAATATTGGAGGACTGCTATCATGTCTCCCCTGGTCCTTCTCTTTACTAGACTAGCCAACAGTTCCTGTAACTGTTCTTCATATGTTTTAGTCTCCAGTCCCCTAATCATCCTGGTTGCTCTTCTCTGCACTTTTTCTAGAGTCTCAACATCTTTTTTATAATGTGGGGAACAAAACTGGATGCAGTACTCTAGGTGTGGTCTTACTAAGGCTTTATAGAGTGGTATTAGTACGTCCCTTGATCTTGATTGTATCTCTTTGTTAATACAATTTAGGATTGCATTAGCTTTTTTGATGTCCGTTGTGTTTCTGATTAGAGAAAGTACAGAATTTTGCATACATCAGATGAAAAGGTATGGGGTAAAGATTTCCCCAGTTCAGGTGGGACCACCTGGGTCTCTTCCTCAGTGGTCAAAGTCCCACTTGTCAGCTGAGAGATCCAACTGTCAGTGAAGTTTTGTTCTTTCATCTTCTTGGGCCAATCAGCAAACAGTCTACTTAACCAGAGCATCTTAAAAGAAATATAATCTGGAGAACAATTTCCCATGTTGCCAAAAAGCTTTCTTTATAAGGAGATGCTACATTTCTTCAAAATTTAAGTCTGTCTGCCTTGGCTTTTGATTCCCTTGCCCTAGCAGGCTCAAGCCAACTCTCTCTCTTCCGCACTGACTGTTGGAGATTATCTTAGATAGACAATGATCTTGTATCACATGGTGCTAGATTCCGATTAGACGGGACACTGAGTATGTGTGGATCTTTTCGAGTTTCTTTTTCATACCAGACGCAAAAGCTCTCCATATTTTCTGCAGGAGATCAATCTTCACCTGTTATGCTGAGCCCTGTTCTTTTTATAAAAACACCTCTGAAGATTTCTGCTTAGGGTCTACTTCCAGGTATATCCAAATCTTCAGACAATTCTTTGAACCTTGTAACTCAAGATCGGGTGGATGGACTTCCCTTCTGTCAATGAACATCACCTAAATAGGACTTGAAGACCTTTTGCCTGCAGGACCTACCATCCCTGGTCACTTCAGACCCCAATATTGTGACAGAATAATCTTCCACTCACCAACTTTGAAGAGTTTGGACCGTCAATTTCAGGTATGTAATAATTTTGGAAGGTTTAATTAGACCCAGGGATATAAAGATAAAGTAATAGCCATTCCTTCAGTAGCTGTATATTTCTATACCTGATATTTAAATGTTGACTGTCAAGGTTTCCTGGTATTCACTCATTTTCCAACCAATTTTTAGCCATCATAACAGAACATTACAAGTATGTCAGAAGCAAAGAAACTTTCTTGAACCCAAGATCAAGGGAGTAAGATATTTCTTTAGCTTACCCATAAGTATTTTTCATCAGTTTTGGCTCTTCAATTCTCTATGAAAATTCAGACAATTCTTTGAACCTTATAATTCAAGACAGGGTAGATGGACTTCATTTGATAATCTTCATCTAAATAGGACTTAATATTTCAGATACTTAGTGTCAGCTATGTTCCAACCAAACATATTTTGCTGTCCCCAGTCAATGCAGATCCCAAGTATAAAACAATAATCTTCAACTCACCAACTTTGAAGAGCTTGCGCAATCATTTTCAGATATGTTATAATTTTGGAAGGTTTAATTAGAGACAGTGATATGCAAGTATAGTAATAGCCATTCCTTTAATAGCTGTACATCTCTATATTTAATATTGCATAAAAATGTTTTTTTGTCATAATTATATGTTGACTGTCACATTGGTCTCCACTGAGGTTTCCTGGTATTGATTCAGGGATGGGATTCTATTGGTTCGGCCCAGTTTGGGCGAACCGGTACCTCCGAAGATCAGTGGTCAGCGAATCGGTTCGCTTCGATTATCAGCTTTTGGGTTAGAGTAAGGGTTAAAGTTGGAGGTCATCTAGTCCAACTCTCTTATGAAGCAGGAGATCCTATATCATTCCAGACAAATGGTTGTCAGATCTCTTCTTAAAACCTGCAGTGTTGGAGCACTGAAGGGGACTGGAGACTAAAACATATGAAAAACAGTTATAGAAACTGGGCATGGAAGAGAAGAGAAGGACCAGGGGAGACATGATAGCAGTCTTCCAATATTTGAGGGGCTGCCACAGAGAGGAAGGGGTCAAGCTATTTTCCAAGGCACCCGAAGGCCAGACAAGGAACAATGGATGAAAACTGAACAAGGAAAGATTTAACCTGGAAATAAGGAGAAATATTCTGACAGTGAGAACAATCAACCAATGGAACAGCTTTCCCTGGGAAGCTGTGGGAGCACCATCACATAAGACCTTCAAGAAGAGATTGGACTGCCATTTGTCAGAAATGGTGAAGGTCTCCCACTTGGGTGGGGAGTTGGACTAGATGGCCTACAAGGTCCCTTCCAACTCTGATTATCTGTTATCTGAAACATCTGAAGATGAGTCTTTCCATTAATTATTTGTTGTCTCAGGAAATTTCTCCTTATTTCTAGGTTGGTTCTTTCTTTGATAAATTTCCATCCACTACTTCTTGTCCTGCCTTCTGGTGCTTTGGAGACTAGGTTGACTCCGTCTTCTTTGTGGTTTGCCCCTTAGATCAGGGATGTCAGATTCACAGCATCACATTGTCATCATGTGAATTATCGTGACTTTTTTTCCCCTTTGCCAAACCGGGGTTGGGTGGAGCCAGTGATTGATGCATCTGGCCTGCGGGCTGCGAGTTTGACACGCCTTCCTTAGATAGTGGAAGCTATGACAATATTGGTATTATTTAGGAGACAGGAATGACTGGATGCACTCTTCTTTCTTTCCATCTAATAGGAGCTTCTGTTAAAAAATATTTTCATTGGATTATAACAGCTTAATGATGAATTCCAGCCTGGGAGATCTGGATGCTACACAGAACTATTATAGGTATAACAACACCAGTGACTCATATAAGTATGAAGAGGAGACTGACCTTTCGGATTTAGGATGGATTATTTTGAAAGGCATTACTTTAATCACCTGTTGTATTGGGTTTGTGGGCAATGGCTACATCATCTGGCTACTTAGCTTTCAGATTAAGAGAAACTGTTTCACCACATTCATCCTTCACTTGGCCATTGCAGACTTTGGGTTCCTCACCTCTATGTTTATATATACTATCCCTCCATTTATACATTTGCAAGAAAGCGGACTTTTCTACATCTTCCTGATCTATTTCATCCATACAATGTACATCAGTGCAAACTTTCTTCTGACAGCCATCAGCATCGACCGGTGTGTGGCTGTCCTCTTCCCAATCTGGCATCGCTGTTCCCGGCCAAAACATTTGTCCTCCAGTGTCTGTGTCCTCCTGTGGATCTCCTCTTTCCTTCTGTGTGGAATTATGACTATTATGCAAGTCTTTGGAAATTACATCATCTCTGATTTCCATTTCCTTGTGACTGCTATAGTTTGCCTTCCATTGATCACACTCTCTACTGTGATCCTTTTCATCAAAGTGTGTCTTAAATCGAATCAGAAGAATCAGGGTCGACTTTTACTGATGATTTTAATTACCCTTCTCTGTTTCCTCATCCTTGCTTTTCCATTTTGTGTCTTTGCAGTGATTATTAGTTTTTCTAGTACCGAAGTTTATGATAAACTAGAATATTGGGTTTTGTGTAGTATACTGTTTTCCTGCCTAAACAGCAGTATCAATCCAGTGATCTATTTTCTAGTTGGGAGAAAAAAAGGAGCTCGGACCAAGGAGAGCATAAAGGTCATTTTGCAAAAGGTCTTCAAAGAAGGTGAAGTGACCAGAGAGAGATAGAAGCGCTCAAACCCTCTTACAAGAGCTCCGTGCTTCTTTCCAAGTAGCAACCGACCATATTGCTACTTGGGGTTGGAATCTTATAGGTGGGACCAAATCACTTTCAACATATTGGCTCTCTCATCTGAATACACATAGAAAGACTTGAGTTTTAAGAAATGTCTACCACAGACCGCACCTTATGCTTTGCAGGACAATTAGACGTGCTCTTTATCTTCCGCAATCAATGCGACCATCAAGTTACACAACAATCTGGTTCTCGTTTTTTCAAAATAATCACCAATTGTAGAATCAGGAGCCTGCCCAGGAACCTCGGCTGTCAAGTTCAGTTCTGAAAAAGAAATGAAGAAGCTTCTTAGATGAGAAGCAAAATGTTTTCAAAGTAAAAACAAAGGAAGTCCAGTTGCCTAATGGAAAAGAACCTTTGGGGTGTGGCCAGAAAAGCATCTACCAGGCAAAGATGTTAAGCTTCATTACCCCCATCCTCATATTTTTAATGACCAAAGAGAGGAAATAAACCTAAAGGAGAAGATAGTATCAAAACAAAAGAACAGACTTCACGCTTGAATGATTGCGATCAGCTGGGTCTCTTCCTCAATTGTCAAAGTCCCATTTATCAGCTGAGAAACCCAACTGTCAGTGAAGTTTTGTTCTTTCATCTTCTTGTGCCAATCAGCAAACAGTCTACTTCATCAGAGCATCTTAAAAGAAATATAATCTGGAGAACAATTTCCCCTGTTGCCAAAAATCTTTCTTTACAAGGAGATGCTACATTTCTTCAAAATTTAACATGTTCGGATGCAAAAAGATATTGGACTAAAATCCACATGTGGTTGGAAAAAATGATAAAACAACATATAGACTTTAAACCAGAAATATTTTTATTGGGAATTATACTGGAAATCTGCAATAAAGAATTGAAATATTTGATTGTAAATGTGTTGACAGCGGCTAGGATTGTATTTGCTATGAATTGGAAAAATGAAAAAATACTTATGCAGGAGGAAGTTATTAAGAAAATCATGGACTGTGCTGAAATGAGTAAATTGACATTTGAAATTAGAGAACAAGAAAATAAACAATTTTACATAATATGGGATTTGTTTTATCAATGGTTGGATAAAAAGACATGGTAATGTAATATATTAGGAAATCTTATAATAGAAGCTTAATAGATTGATATAAAATATAATATAAATATATATAACCATTGGATGAAAGTGTAATATAAATTTTATAACAAAAATTAAGAATATCTCGTATAAATGATGGGATAAATAGTTTAGTCATGAATGATTAATAACTGATAAATATATAAGCATATCTTAGATTGACAATATGACAATTTATATAAACTATGAGTGATGACTATGAAAGGATGGCACAAAAGATTTGTAACCAACTTACATACTGTATGTATATAAAATGGAAGGTGGTTTTATGTTTTTTATGTTTTGTCTGTACTTGTTTGTTTTAAAAAATAAAAATCTTTAAAAAAAAAGAAATATAATCTGGAGAACAATTTCCCCTGTTGCCAAAAAGCTTTCTTTACAAGGAGATGTTACATTTCTTCAAAATTTAACTCTGTCTGCCTTGGCTTTTGATTCCCTTGCCCTAGGAGGCTCAAGCCAACTCTCTCTCTTCTACACTGACTGTTGGTGATTATCTTAGACAGACAATGATCTTGTATCACATGGTGCTAGATTCCAGTTAGACAGGGCATAGAGTATGTATGGATCTTTTATAGTTCCTTATTCATACCAGAAGCAAATATTCTCCATATTTTCTGCAGGAAATCGATCTTCATCTGTTATGCTGACTCCTGTTCTTTTTATAAAAACACCTCTGAAGATTTCTGCATGTGGGATGAACTTCCCTTCTTTCTAATAACTAGATCTATATTGGACTTAAAAACATTTTGCCTGCAGGTCCTGCTATCCTCAGTTTTGCAGACCCCAAGTATGAAAGAATAATCTTCCACTCACCAACTTTGAAGAGTGTGGACCATCATATTCAGGTATGTTACAATTTTGGAAGGTTTAATTAGACCCAGGAATATGCAAACAGGATAATAGCCACTCCTTCAGTGCCTGTATATTTCTATACCTGATATTACATAGCAAATTGTTTCTTGTTACATTTATATGTTGACTGATGTATTACTGAGGTTTCCCGGTTTGGAATCATTTTCCAACCTACTTTTAGCTATTATGACAGACCAGTACAAGTATAAACTGTTTAGAATCCAAGCTCAAGGGAATAAGATGTTGACCCATAATTGATTTTCAACAATAGAAGTATAAACTGTCTGGAATCCAAGATCAAGGGAATAAGATGTTTCTTTAATATACCTACATTGTTTTTCATCAGTTTTCGCTCTTCTTATCTAAATTCATTCCATTTTGTCTGTATCAACTGGTAAAGTTCTAGTTAATCACCAAAAGTTTTCTCACAGATGTACATGAAAACTTCTATGCTTATCTCATGGAGGAGAGAACCAACCTAGAACTAAGGAGAAATTTTCTGACAATAAGAACAATTAACTAGTGCAACTGCTTGCTTTCAGAAATTGTAAGTGGTCACCACTGGGTTTTTTTTTAACAAAGAATCTGGATAGTCATTTGTATAAAATGGTATAGCATCTCCTGCTTGAGTGGGGGGGGGTGGGGTGGGGCTGGATGACTTCCAAGGTCCCTTCCAAACCTGTTACTAATTTTATGTTACTCTAGTAGACCAAAACAGGTGGTGTATGTGTATATTCTATTTTTGAAAGTATCTGCAGCTCTAAAAATTGTGCAAGCTGCCCATTTCTCCCTTAGCAGGAATTTCTCCCTCATATCATCTCCTAACTCCTAGCTTCAAGTCATAGATATAATTTCTTACGATTATCCCTTATTATCTCTGTCTTCAGGCACCAAATCACCATAACAAGAACAAGCATTGGGAAAAAGTTTCCTTGCATAATTAATAGTTTTTGCTTTGTAGCTCCCATGGGGGATGTTGAATGTATCAAGGCAATGGTGGCAAAACAGCATAGGGGACATTGCTGGGTTTCAGTACAGTGAAACCATCCAATGCAATTCAATACCAATTATATTTTCAGGTATGTATTGAGAAGCATGGATGGAGCAATGCATAATTATTCCCCCCCCCCTTTGGCGTGACAATAAACATTTCAAGGTGGTGGCTCACTACTGCAGCCACATCAGGAATGACTGAATCCACTCTTCTTCCTTTTCTTCAAATAGGAGCTTCCACTCAAGTATTCACAAGGAAAATAGAATAACAAAACGACAGAGTTGGAGGACATCTAATCCAGCTCACTGATCAAGCAGGATATCCTATATTATTCCAGACAAATGGTATTCCAAACTCTTCTTCAAAACCTGCAGTGTTGGAGCACTGAAACTTCTGTAGTTCTATCAGGAAGTTTCTCCTTAGTTCTAGGTTGCTTCTCTCTTTGATTAGTTTCCATCCATTGCTTCTTGTTCTGCCTTCAAGGGATTTGGAGAATAGCATGAGTCCCCTCTTCTTTGTGGCAGCCCCTTTGATAGTGGAAGTGATGATAATATTGGTATTACTTAGGACAGGGGTCTCCAACGTGTGGTCCGTGGCCCAGTGATGGTCTGGAACACAGCCACAGAGTTTGTGGGTGAGCACGTGCACACGAGTGTGAAGCTGCATTTGTGAAAGCAACACACTCATGCACGAAACCACTCTCTCTCCCCCCACCCCGCTGCCTCACTGCCTCTGCTGGTCCCCTGAGCCAGAAAGGTTAGGGACCACTGATTCAGGAGACAGGAATGACTGAATCCACTCTTCTTCCTTTTCTTCAAATAGGACCTTCCACTCAAAAAGATTGCCAGAAAATTGCAAAAGCTTAATGATGATATCCAGCCTGGGAGATCTGGATGCTATACAGAACTATTATGTGTATACCAACGAGAGTGACTCATATGAGAATGCAGAAGAGATCACCCTTTCTGATTTAGGAGCAATTCTTTGGTTGCTCATTACTTTAATTACCTGTTGTATTGGGTTTGTGGGCAATAGCTACATCATTTGGCTACTTGGCTTCCAGATTAAGAGAAACCATTTCACCACATTCATCCTTAACTTGGCCATTGCAGACTCTGTGTACCTGACATCTGTATTTATATATTATATTGATATATTTTTTACCAGTCTTCAAGGAAGTGAAACATTAAATCACCTCTGTATCTATGTCATGCACATGACCTACATCAATGCAAACTTTCTCTTAACAGCCATCAGCATTGACAGGTGTGTGGCTGTCCTCTTCCCAATCTGGCATTGCTGTTCCCAGCCAAAACATTTGTCAACCACAGTGTGTGTCCTCCTGTGGATCTCCTCTTTCCTCCTGTGTGGAATTCTGCGGATTATGAAAGTCTTTGGAAATTACAGTCTGCTCAATTTCCATTTCCTTGTGACTGCTATAGTTTGCCTTCCATTGAGCACACTCTCTACCATGGTACTTTTCATCAAAGTGTTACTTAAATCAAATCAGAAGAATCAGGGTCAGCTTTTATTAACCATTTTAATTACTCATCTCTGTTTTCTCATCCTTGTGAATACTAGTTTTTCTAGTACCAAAGCTTACAATAAACTGGAACTTTGGCTTGCATATAGTATACTATTTTCCTGCCTAAACAGCAGTGTTAATCCTGTGATCTATTTTCTAGTTGGGAGTAAAAAAGGAGAGCATGAAGGTCATTTTGCAAAAGGTCTTCAAAGAAGCAGAAGTGACTGGAGGGAGATAGGAGAGCTCATACCCTCTTACAACAGCTCTGTGCTTCTTTCTGAGTAGCAATGATTGACTTGCACTTGAGGCTGTCATGTTATAGGTGGGACCAAATCTCTTTCAACATATTGGTTCTTTCATCTTAATAGACGTATAGAGAATTGCACTTGAAGAGATGTCTACATCAGTCCACAACTAATGCTGTTGAGGACGTGAACTACATGACATTTATAAAATACTCAGCTTATTTCACTTTCTAGAAATAGGATTTTTACAAATACAGGGGAAGCACTAACCACACTTGATGCTTCCAGATGTCCCCTGAAGGCAATGAATCAATGATGAGTAAAATGAAAATAGAACCAATTAGAAGCCTGTTCAAATTCAGTAATTAACAGTGAGGCTTTATCCTCTTACTAAGAAGGGAAAGAGCAAGAGAAACCGTTTTCAAGCATATTCCATGCCTTGGGAGCAGCAGAAGAGGAAAAATCTGAAATCACCAGCTCAGTAACAAAGGATGGAAAGATGGCTAGTTAAGCAAGGAAGCATCTACAAGTCCTTTGAAGTCCTACAGATCTGCTAGGAAAGAGCTTTCAAGGAAGTCCAGTTGCCTTTTCGAAAAGCACCTTTGGAAGATGATCAGAAAAGCATCTACCAGGCAAGGATGTTAAGCTTCATTACCCCCCTCCTCATCTTTTAATGACCAAAGAGGGTAAATAAAGATTAAGGAGAAGATAGTATAAAATCAAAAGAACAGACTGTACACTTGAATGACTGTGACCAGCAGTCTCAGTGGTTAAAGTCCCATTTATCAGCTGAGAAATTCAATTGTCAGGGAAGTTTTGTTCTTTCATCTTCTCATGTTAATCGGCAAATAGTCCACTAAATCAGACCATCTGAAAAGAAATATAATCTGAAGAACCGCTTCCCCTGTTCCCAGAAGCATTGTTTATAGTGAGAGGCTCCATTTTCTGAACAGTCCTTCAAAATTTAACTCTGTCTGCCTTGGCTTTTGATTCCCTTGCCCTAGCAAGCTCAAGCCAACTCTCTCTCTTCTACATTGACTGTTGGAGATTATCTTAGACAGACAAGGACAATATCTGGTATCACATGGTGCTAGATTCTGATTAGACAGGACACGAGTGTGTATGGATCTGTTAGAGTTCCTTCTTCATGCCAGAAGCAAAAGCTCCCCATTTTTTTCTGCAGGAGATCAATCCCTACCCGCTATGGTAGGACTCCCTGTGCTTTATATAAAAAACACCTCTGAAGATTTCTGATCAAGCGCTACTTCCAGGTGTATCTAATTCTGCAGACAATTCTTTGAATCTTGTAACTCAAGATCGGGTGGCTGGATTTCTCTTCTGTTGATGAACTTCATCTATATAGGATTTAAAGATATTTTGCCTGCAGGTCAATGCATACCCCAAGTATGAAAGAATAATCTTCTACTCACCAACTTCGAAGGGCTTGGAGCATCATTTTCAGGTACATTATAATTTTGGAAGGTTTAATTAGAGCCAGTGATATGCAAATAGAGTAATAGCCATTCCTTTAATAGCTGTATATTTCTATATCTAATATTGAATAACAAAATATTTCTTGTCATATTTGTATGTTGACTGTCACATTAGTTGAGGTTTCCTACCTTTGATTCATTTTCCAACCTACTTTAAGTCATCACGCAGAACAATGCAAGTATAAGCTGTCTGGAACTAAGATCAAGGGAATAAAATGTTTCCTTAGCTTACCCATGGTTGTTCTTCATCACCAAAAGTTTTCACACAAACATACAGGAAATCTACGGTTAACTCGTAAAAAAGAGTATCAACTTAGAACTAAGGAGAAATTTCCTGACAATAAGAACAATTAACCAGTGGAATAGCTTGCCTTCAAAAGTTGTGAATGGTCCTTCCAAGTCTATTCTTGTTATTCTGTTACTTAAGCAGACTAAAATGGCGTGTGTATGCTTATTTCCCCTTTTTTAAAAATGTATCTGTAGCTCTACAAAATTTGTAACCTGCCCATTTCTCCATTAGCAGGAATTTTTCCCCTCATATCATCTCCTAACTCCTAGTTTCAGGTCACAGATATATGTTTTCTTATAATTATGTCTTATTATCTGTGTAATACTCCAGGCAGCGTATCACCATAACTAGAACCAGTATTGGGAAAAATGCTTCCTTAGAGGAATTACTAATTTTTTGCTTTGTAGCTCACATGGAGATTTTAAATGTCACAGTGCAACAGTGACAAAGAGAGGATATTGCTGAATTTCAACACACCAAAATCATCCAATCCAATCCAATACCAAATACATTTTTGGATATGTATGGAGAAGCATGGATAAAGCAACATCCCCCTTGGATGTGGCAATAAACAGTTCAAGAGTTGGCTCATTACTGCAGCCATATCACTCAAAACTATTCACAGAGAAAGTAGAATAACAGAATAGCAAAGTTGGAAGGATTTTTGGAGGTCATCTAGTCCAACGCCCTTATTTATTTATATTTATTTATATTTGAACTTGTATGCCGCCCCCTCTCCGAAGACTCGGGGCAGCTCACAACTAAAATACAGAACAATAAATACTTAAAAAACCATTAAACTAGATTACAAGCCCAAATATTAAAACAATAGAATAAAACAAATTAAAAGGTCCATCCCACCCCCCAAAGAGGGGTCACAGCTCGGGTTGGTCAAATAACCAGGTCTTTAACTCACGGTGGAAGGTGCGGAGGTCAGGGGCCAGATGGAGCTCCAAGGGTAGTTGATTCCAGAGGTCAGGGGCCGCGACAGAGTAGGCTTGTCACCAGGGAATCGCCAGTCGGCATTGACCCGCCGACGGGACCCCAGGAGTCCTTGCCTATGAGCTCGCACAGGGCAGTGATGAAGTAGGACATCCCATGTCACTCCAGACAAATCATTGTCAGATCTCTTCTTAAAGCCTGCAATGTTGGAGCATCCAGAACTTGTGGGGGCAAGTAGTTCCACTGGCTATTGGTTCTCATTATTAGGACATTATTCCTTAACTCCAGGTTGGTTCTCTCCTTGACTAGTTCCCATCCATTGCTTCTTATTCTGGCTTCAGGTGCTTTGGTGAATAGGTTGACTCCATCTTCTTTGTGGCAAACCATTAGATAGTGGAAGTTATGATAATATTGGTATTATTTAGGACAGAAGTCCCCAACTTGTGGTACATGACCTGATGATGCTCTGCAGCCCTTTAAGAACCTGGCCAAAGTCGTAGATGAGCACAAGCATGTGAGTGCAAAGCTGCATTTGTGAAAGCAGCATGCCTATGCGCAAAACCAATCCCCTCTCCACCCCCATTGCCTTCATCCCCTCTGCTGGTCCCCTGATCTGTAAAGACCACTGATTTAGGAGACAGGAATGACTGAATCCATTCTTCTCTCTTTTCTCCTAATAGGAGCTTCCATTCAAAAATATTTTCAGAGATTTACAAAAGCTTAATGATGAATTCCAGCCTGGGAGATCTGGATACTACAAAAAACTACTATAACTATAACAATACCAATGACCTACATGTGTACGCAGAAGGGGTCACCTCTTCTGATTTAGAATGGAATGCATGGATAAGCATTTTTTTAATAACCTGCTGTTTTGGGTTTGTGGGCAATGGCTACATCATCTGGCTACTTGGTTTTCAGATTAAGAGAAACTGTTTCACCACATTCATCCTTAACTTGGCCATTGCAGACTTTGGGTACCTCACATCTATGTTTATATACAGTATTCTTATATTTACCGATTTTCAAAGAAATGAAATATTCCTCCACTTCGATGTCTATTTCACCCGTGTGATGTTCATCAATGCAAACTTTCTTCTGACGGCCATCAGTATGGACCGGTGTGTGGCTGTCCTCTTCCCAATCTGGCATCATTGTTCCCGGCCAAAACATTTATCCTCTAGTGTCTGTGTCCTCCTGTGGATCTCCTCTTTCCTCCTGAGTGGAATTATGAGTGTCATGCAAATGTTTGTAAACTACAACGTGGGCATTCTCCATTTTCTTCTGATTGCTATAGTTTGCCTTCCATTGATCACACTCTCTACTGCGGTCCTTTTCATCAAAGTGTGTCTTAAATCAAATCAGAAGAATCAGGGTCGGCTTTTACTGATGATTTTAATTACTCTTCTCTGTTTCCTCATCCTTGCTTTCCCATTATGTGTCTTTGCAGTGATTATTAGTTTTTCTAGTACCAATGTTGACAATAAACTGCAAGATTGGACTATGTCTAGTATAATGTTTTCCTGCATAAACAGCAGTGTTAATCCCGTGATCTATTTTCTAGTTGGGAGTAAAAAAGGAACTCAGTCCAAGGAGAGCATGAAGGTCCTTTTGCAAAAGGTCTTCAAAGAAGCAGAAGTGACTGGAGGGAGATAGAAGAGCTCATACCCTCTTACAACAGCTCTGTGCTTCTTTCTGAGTAGCAATGAGTGACTTGCACTTGAGGCTGTCATCTTACAGGTGGGACCAAATCTCTTTCAACATATTAGCTCTTTCATCTTAATAGACACACAAATAATTGCATTTGAAGAGATGTCTACACCAGTCCACAACTAATGTTGTGTAGGACATGAACTGCATGACATTTACAAAATACTCAGCTTATTTTAACTTCTAGAAATAACATGTTTACCAATACAGGGGAAGCACCAACCACACCTGCTGTTTCCTGATTTCACCTACAGGCAATTAATTCATGAAATGAAGCAATAATAAGAAAAAAGTGGATAGAACCAGTCAGAAACCAGTTCAGTATTTAGTTTACTATTTAATTTACTTTATTGTGATTGCACCTCATACAACGAAATCAAACACCATCTTCAGTGCACATCGTGACCATGAAAATAAAAACAAACACATCCTTCACACTCCAAACATTGAACCAACCCCCCTCCCCCCCGACACCACAAAAACACTGCACTATATGGTAGAATTCAACAGAGCTACTGCCCTGGGATAGAAGCTGTTTTTTTAATTTTAATTTTATTTATTTTGTCAAGCGATTATAAGATAACTGGTATAAGTATAACATAGTTTTGAATACATGAAATGGATACATATAAGAAAAATAAAAAGAAACAATAGTACAGGTACAGTAGGCACATTGGTGCGCTTATACACGCCCCCTACAGACCTCTTAGGAAAGGGGTGAGGTCAATAGTAGACAGTCTAAGGTTAAAGTTTTTGGGGTTTGGGGAAGAAACCACAGAGTCAGGAAGAGTATTCCAGACATTGACCACTCTGTTGCTGAAATCGTATTTCCTGTAATCAAGTTTGGTGCAGTTTACCTTGAGTTTGTATCTATTGTGTGCTCTTGTATTGTTATGGCTGAAACTGAAGTATTCATTGACCAGTAGGACATTGCAATATATAATTTTATATACTATACTTAGATCGGACTGAAGGTGGCATAGTTCTAGGTTTTCTAGGTCTAGAATTTCAAGGTTGGTGGCATAAGGTATTCTGCAACAATTAGAGGAGTAGAGAACTCTTGTGAAATATTTCTGGACTTTCTCAACCGTATTAATATCAGAAACGTAATGCAGGTTCCAGACTGATGAGCTGTATTCAAGTATATTTTCAGCCTATTTGTCCTTGTTTTTATTATTCTGTACCATCTGCCAGATGGCAATAGTTAAAAAAAATGGTGCCCAGGATGAGATGGATCTTTGAGAATGTTTTGAACTTTCTTAAGGCAACGGGAGCTATAAAGCTCTTCCA
>CM019150.1:215217006-215308792 GCA_009733165.1 Naja naja | reverse complement strand
CATTGTTCATCTCTGACTCCAATAAGTCAGTCAGTCAGTCAGTCAGTCAGTCAGTCAGTCAGTCAGTCTGTCTGTCTGACTGTCTGTCTATTAAAATCTAGCTAGCTAGCTATCTGTTATCATCTATCTATGAATTTTATTCTCATCTATTAATTGTTAACTGCTACATTTTTCAAGATTTTCTCTCAATTTGTAAGTTCTTTTTTAATAGTTATTACAATACAACAACTATTTAAAAAGAACTTAAAAATTGATTGAAAAAGAGGAGTGAGAGGAGGTACATCAAATTCTCCTCTAGTTTTCTGGAAGATTGAAGTAAAGGTGGGGAAAAGGGTTTTCAGATTTGCTCAATTCCGTTACTGTAACCTCTCAATAAAGGTAGTATTAGTGTTCATAGTTTGGCCTTCTCGTTTGTACTAACTCACTGATATGGATCTTGCCGATCACTGACAGGACACCCATCATTGAAGAACAATGGAAAATTAATCAAGCAGACCAGACTTTTAAAATATCAAGGGCTACCCTCCCAGAATATACCAGATTCCATTCTCATGCTATCAACTGTTAGCTATTAATGTTTCAAATATTTTTGCTCAGTTTTTTTTAAAATTCTTGTTTAAATAGTTATTGTTTTTGATATCTGGACTATTGATTGTATTTGGGCTTAGATTCTAATCACATTTTGATAGACTGATTTCAATCTGATATTTTTTGCTTCCCCTTCCCAATTTTGACTCAGTTTTAAATATTTGCTTTACATAAAATCTGTAGAAACACTTTTACTTTTCTGGTTTAGAGCAAAATGTAAAGCAAGTTCCTCTTTTCTTTAACATGGAAATATGTTCCTTTTGTTGGATAAATTCTGCTTTTCCACACGGTTAAATCACTACAGACCAAAGAGAATTCATCAAAGAAATCTAGCTTTCTGGATGTTTTTGGATTCCCAAAGAGACTTGTTGACTTACTCCAGGGATTCTTGCACATCATCAGCAGGTAAGTCCCTAGCAAAGGTTGAATGTCCATTATGGTATCTGCTACATGAAAAGAACTCATTCTCAGTTCAGGACAAGTCTTAGAAACTTCTAGGTTGAACTTATTTCATAGCATGATTTCTTACAAAAATGGTATCCATCCATCACAGATGATCACAGAAGGAAACAAAATCAGTTAAATATTTGGGTGGAGGAAATATACCATTTCTGGGTGTACTTCTTCAACAACGAAAGTCTAACCAACATAACTACCTTACAGGAGTGGGTTTCAAAAATTTTAGCAAAGGGTTCTCTGCCCGGTTGCTAGGTGGGCGTGGCCATGGTGGGTGTGGCCTAGTCAGCCTCATGCACCACGGTGGGGGGAGGGCGCATTTTTGCCCTCGACAGACTCCAGAGGCTTTCTTTGAGCCTCCGGGAGGGCAAAAATGGCCTCCCCGGTCTCCGGAAGCTCTCTGGAAGCCAGAAATGGGCCTATTTGTGGCCTTCCTGAACTTTGAGGAGGCCTGTTTTTCACCCTCCCCAAACCTCCGTGTGCGTCTTTCACTTACCTGCATCCAAAACTGGCCATGGGACTCGTGGGAGGGGCGGGGTGGAGTGAGTGGGCCCAGTCAGGGGTGGGATTTGGGGGTTCTCCGAACTGCACAGAATCTTAGCTAGGGGCTTTCCTGAACCCCTCCAAACCCCCAGCAGCCCAACCTGCTACCTTATCTTCATGCCAACCTGCCTAATAGCCCCAACTAAGTTCTCATATCTGTTTGGAGACTGTGAGATTTCTGATGCATTCATTACATTGTGCCTTAGAGTGTTTCCATCTTCTGCCACTAAATTATAAACACAGGGACAATCCTCAGGCTTGACCAAGAGTGCAACAGCCCTTATCAAGTCCTAATCTGCAGTGACCCACAATTCTGTTCTTGCTGTTCAGGACAGGTGTGGCTATTTGTTCCAGAAAATCCTTTCCTTCCAGTTTTGTCACAGAGTTTGTGGAAATTTCCTTTTCTGGTCCTCTTTTCTTACAGACTTTTTTTCTCACCCATGACCCAACTCTAAGCTCCTCATTTCCATTCTGAAGAATCTTCTTTGGATGTATATTTGTCTTATGAATGTAGGCAAATATACATTGTCCCAGGAATAATGTTGCAGGATCCAATCTGGGTTGGTCACTGGGACCAGACCTTTAGTCTTCAGGGAACTTTTCTCTCATGGAATGTGTGCTCTGGGCTATTCTATGCATAGTATTTATGAAGTGCTTGGTTGTATGTGGCATTTTATTTGTTGATTGGGGTGTTGATGGCCATCTACTAAGTCAGTGGTGGGATTCAAAATTTTTTACCACCGGTTCAGTGGGCGTGGCTTGGCGAGTGTGCTTTGCATATGTACACACACTTTGTGTGCATGCGTGCACCAAACACGCACTTTGCGCAGGCGCAGAGGTGTTCCAACTCACCTCCTGCAAGCCTGCAGTTGTAAGGCATCCAGAAAGTATCCAGGATATCAATCACTCCGAGACATATTCTCTCCAATTGATTTATTAGAAACAGATCTGGTACGTCTAAGGCATTTTCCAAAATGAAAGAATTTTCGTGCACTACACAGAATCCACCTTTTTCTCCTCCCACTTCTACACTTCATAAATCACAAGAACAAATTAACTGCAACTGGAATTTCTTAGTAGGACATACAGAATAACCTTGAACTTGTCAATTCCTCTACCCCCCTTCCCATTATGTTGGCAGCTGAATTTCAAAGCTGACAGCAGTCTCCTGGTCGTTTCAGCAGCTGCCGCGCACCACTCTTCTGTGCCGTGCAAAGCAGCTGCACTTCAAAAGCAGAAGATAAAAGTGAGTATGGGAGCCCAGGTGTGGGGGCCCAACAGCAGAGTGGCAGAGAGAACCGGTTTGGTCTCTGCTGCTCATCACTGCTACTGGCTCAGAAGAACCGGGCCGAACCAGTAGCATACCACCACTGTACTAAGTCCTTGGCAACATCCATACTATGTTGTATGCCGTCAGAGTGATCATATGAACATTGTATTCTTTTCTCTTTTGATGTTCCACAGTTCTTGGGAAGAACCAGAGGAAACGAACTCACCACAAAATGGAAAAACCTTTCTGCTTTTATCTGACAAAATGATCAAGCGAATTCCCCTCCGTGAACCATTTCTGCTTTGCTTATACGGAAGGCACTGAGCTGAACCACATCCTTTCTGTAAGTCAAGTTCTTCATTAGTTTTCCAAGAAGTCATATGTGTCCGATGATGAGTTGACCTTGAATGGCTCAAAACTGACAGACGAGAAGAATAATCTTCAGGTATCACCCCTGTTGCCTTCTTGAACAGAAATCAGAAGTATTTATATGAGGAAAGATTCAAAAGCATAATCCAAGTGACTTCAGATGAAGGTTTCTGTGGAATTCCTCACATCTTCCACCGTGATTCTTGGAAAAATCACAATAGATCCAAAAGACGTTTGATCTCTGTTGACTAAAATAGGGGTGAGTGGTTTGTTCTTTAGCTGTCTGGATCCATCATTATCCTGCAACAAGAAGCAAAAACAAGCAAAACCAAACCAAACCAAAATAAGATTCAATTCCATAGAAGAAGACAACCAACATGATAACTCGTCTTTTCTGGAGTCACGGATGCTAAAATGGGAAATTTGACCGTCAATTATACTGAACACAATGGCACTGATGGCATACCCTCAGAGGCCAACATTTATCAGCCTGATTATCAGAAAAATGTCATCCATTCTTTAATCCTTTTAATTTGCATTCCAGGAATTATTGGGAATGGAACCGTCATCCGAGTTTTGCATTCCCAGATTAAGAGGACTCCTTTCACCATCTATATCTTCAATTTGGCTGTGGCTGACAGTGGGACTCTTGTATTGCTATTTATCTCCGGAATTTGGCACATAACGACTGAAAATTCCAACCTAGAAATCATAGAATGTTTAGTATTCACTTTCTGCACTGGTCAATTTCTTCTGACAATCATCAGCATTGACCGGTGTTTGGCTGTCTTCTTCCCCATTTGGTATCGATGTCATCAGCCACCATACCTCTCGACTGTACTCTGTGCCATTACATGGATTGTCTCTTTTTCCTTCTGTGCAATTCATTACACTTTGATTTTAGTTAAAGGCTCTCGAACCATCCGCCAATCCTACCACATTTTTATATATACCGTAGTTTGCGTCCCACTCATGGTGGCCTCCAGCCTGGCCCTCTTCCTTAAGGGCTTCCTTAAATCACAAATGAAGAGGCGAGGAAAACTTCTCAAAGCCATCTTGCTTGCCTTGTTTTTCTTTCTCGTCTTTTCTTTTCCGTCAATCTTCATTTATCTCATCAACCTGATTTTCAATGAAAAGTATTTCAGTTTATTTATATATGGCTACTTATGTGCCTGTCTAAACAGCAGTGTTAACCCAGTGGTCTATTTTTTGCTGGGGAGAAAAAAGGAACATCATTCTAAGTTCAACCTAAAAGTTAGCCTCCGGAGAGTTTTCAAAGAGGAGGAAGAGAGTGAAGAGCAACCAAAGGTCCAGTTTAATATCCATTTATGATGTACTCACGAGAGTGAAAATCTTTTATATTTCTGTAACTCCCTGCCAGGACTTGGTTTTTCATTCAGAGAAACCTCCTCTGGCAAATACAGGATTACCAGAAATTACCAGAAATTTAATCCCAAAATGTCTGTCATTTTTTAAAATTCATATTTATATGCCGCCCTTCTCCGGAGACTCAGGGCGGCTTACAATTTTTGGAGCACAACCCAATGCGCTCAGCAATAGCCTTCATTCCATTGTATATGCCTGCTTATTACTAGGGCTTTGGGCCCCCCCAGCGGCATTTTTACAAAGTCAGCTTATTGCCCCCAACAATCTTGGGTCCTCAATTTACCTACCCCAGGAGGATGGAAGAGTCAACCTTGAGCCTGGTGGGATTCGAGCCTTCACTAATTGCAGGAAGCTGGAACTAAGTGCTAGGTGTTTAACAGCCTGCACAACCAAGGCTCTTTTTAGCACCATAATAGTGGTTTCCAAGACATCTGAAACATAGCCTATTGAGATGACTTGAGGAAATAACACATAGCTTAATTCAAAAATTTTTACTACCAGTTCTATGGGCAGGGCTTGATGGGCGTGACTTGGTGGGCATGGAAGCAGAAGGATGCTGTAAAGTCTCCATTCCCACCCCACTCCTGGAGGAAGGTTACTGCAAAATCCCCATTCCCTTCCCACCCCACTAACCTGCTTTCCAGTTCCATTCTCCTGTGCAGGGCAACAGAAGAAGACCCAGCTGATCAGCTGAGACTCGGGAGGCAGAGAATAAATGGGGGTGGGGCCAGTCAGAGGTGGTATTCCAAACTTCTCAAAATTTCCACTACCGGTTCTCTGAACTACTAAAAATTTCTGCTACCGGTTCTCCAGAATTGGTCAGAACCTGCTGAATACCATCTCTGATTAAATGTTTCTCCAATATCACTTGTTAGCTGGGGGCGACAGAATGAATGGTTTTCCTTATCTTCAAATTTCTGCACATTCATTTGAAGGCAGAAATCAAAATGCTCTAAATACTCTTTAAAATATTTTACCCTCATAGTTCATTTACCAGTGAGAATTGATCCATGTCATGCCCCTGCTGGAGACTGACTACGAGGGAGAGGAGGAACAGCCGACAGGGAGTGGAAGTATGGCTCCGGAGGTTGTGGAGGAAGGTGGGGAAGAGCACAGGCTGGCTGGGCAGCCAGAGGAGGACCCAGGCCCATCCCTCTCCATCCTAGGGCATGCAGGGAGGAGACTATAAGGGAGAAATGTGAATGGCGTGGTCTATGGGGGAGGAAAGGGCCTTGATCCCCTTCATGGGCTGCAGCTGTCAGAACTGGCTAAAAGGACGTACTGTACATGAGCCAGTGCTGGAAACAAAGCATGAAAATATTTCTAGTCTGTCTGTTCTTACCTGAGTTTGGTGTCCTTCCCAGTGTGTATTCCAATATCTGTGGACGTCTTCAAGCCCTTATCTTGCCTGGTTCCCTTAATTGGTTTAGTGTGGTTTTTGTTGTTTTTTCTATTTATAATTAATAGGTATTTTTAGTTTAAACGGGCTTTTCTCTTTTTTGCAACTGTTTGTGGGAGAGTTTTTTTGTCTCTAGTCAAGGATATTTGGAGCTTTGAAGCCAAGCTGAAGGAATTAAAGGAACTTCACCTGTTTTTGTGCCTGTGTTGTTTTTGTATACCATCCTGGGTCATCACAATCCATGACTCTGGGAAGTTAATTCTGTGTTAGCATCCACCCTAAGATGGCATCCACCCCATATATACGCTTCTTTATTTTCCCTTGCACTTATAAATATATCGGACAAATGTATTTCAATTTTAATGATACTGGTTTAAAGCCTTGCCTTAAATTGTAAACATCTGTTCTTGTGATTTATACTTTGTTTTTTTACCTGTTGCTATCTACCTTAAATGTTGTATAGAGAAAGGATGTAAATTTAGCAACTAAATTAATAATAAATCACGGTGTTGTGTAGAAGTCCTGTGTTTGCCTACTGCCACTGTAATGCTGAATTGTTCCCCTTTCCTTCTCAACCTGCCAAAAGTGACCTTCCACTTCTTTGAAATTACTCTTCTATCACTCCAAATTCACGGCCAGGAAGGTCATGTTATATTCTCTCCACAGTCCTCAATTCTAAGTTGGTCAAAACCAAGCAGGGAGAGCTGAGGAAAAAATACCACTGCCGAGTTATTTTTAATAGGAAAATTTTAAAAAAAGAAGTCAATCGTCTAGCATTAGAATAATTCACGAGGAAAGGATTTTAAGATGAGAGGCAGCATGAGCGTAGCATCTGAGAGGTTGGACTTCAACTGTGGAGATTCAGTCCCAGAATCCTAGTTGACCATAGAGCTCTCTCAGTCGTAAGTGTCAGCATTGGAAGCCATATTAGCACCAGAAGCTTCTATGCTACCACATTCCTGTGCCTGGGAAATTGGGGGGGGGGGAATTTCCATAGAGCTTATGTAGTTAGACATAATAGCATTCTTCTTTTCAGTCAGGGTCATGTTTTTCCTGCACCTGGTTGAGGAGTGGTTAAGGGACGGATGGTAATTGGATCATGTGCTGGACTGATGGGTGCAGGGGATGGGATTGCAATTTTGAATTACTGTGGGAAAACCCAGAACTCTCAGATTTGGGTTTTCCCAGATGTGCCAGTATGACAACTCTAATAAAATGGAACTTTGAGAAAATGCCTGCCTTGGAGTTTTGGTGTTGGAGTTTATTTTTCTGGAACACTGACAATAAGTACATAGAAACATAAGCGGTGTCCCCTGCCCCAACCAGTCCAGCCATTTCTTTTTCATAGTTGCCAACCGACTGTACAAAGAAGCCCACTTCTCTCACAGCATATGGCCTCTAGAAGCAGTCCCATCATCATTCAAGGCTAATAGCCATTGACCTGCAAAGATGAATTGGTCTCATCTCTTTTTTGATGCCAACCAAGCTGGATGTTGAGACTCTAGGGAAGAGTGTAGAGAAGAGCAACTAGGATGATTAGGGGACTGGAAACTAAAACATATGATGAACGGTTGCAGGAACTGGGCATGGCTAGTCTAGTGAAGAGAAGGACCAGGGGAGACACAATAGCAGTCTTCCAATATTCGAAGGGCTGCCACAGAGAGGAGGGGCTCAAGCTATTTTGCAAAGCATCTGAAGTCCAGGCAAGGAACAATGGATGGAAACTGATCAAGGAGAGATTCAACCTAGAAATAAGGAGAAATTTTCTGACAGTGAGAACTATCAACCAACGGAGCAGAAGTTGCCTTCAGAAGTTGTGGGAGCTTCATCAGTTGAGGCTTTCAAGAAGAGATTGGACAACCATGTCAGAAATGATGTAGGGTCTCCTATTTGGGTGGGGGTTGGACTAGATGACCTACAAGGTCCCTTCCAAGTCTGTTAATCTGTTATTGGAGAATGTTAATCTGTCATTGACATTCTTTTCAGAATGATCAATGCATAAAAATCATTCTTTAATGAAAAACGATAATTTTCTTGAGTTAATAACCTTCCTACTTATCTCAGTAAAGGGTACATTCCTGTTTGCATAAAGGAGGCAATTCTCTAGCATTTCCTAAAAATAGCCATCCCATCTTTTGCTGGCTGGTGAATTCTGGGAATTCAAGTCTCATAGATCCAGATTTAACTGATTTAATACTAAGTTTTCTGCATTTCATTCAGAATATGGTTTTAGGATTCTTTGGTTCCCTTGGTGAGTACACAACGCCAGAAATTCAAGTGTACATGAGTGAAGCACTGAATCCTCTATCTTGCAGGTTCTCCCACCTTATCATAAGGACAGACCTGGAATCAAATCAAGGATATTTTTAAGCTCCATAACTTGTTCTTCCACCTCTGAACTCTCAGTTTCAGTTATGAGAAAGTCCTAGCCAACAAGGGTTGAAGTTCAGTGGAACCCAGAGGAGAAATGAACCTTCTGAGAATTCCAGAGGCTTCAAAGGCATAGAAGTAAGTAAAAATAAAACAGAGGATATGGAATATAAGGAGGAATTTCTGCTTGTCTTAGACTCAAGGACAATCATCTTACTCAAATCAGAGAAGGTATCTACAATAACAAGGAGAGCACATCTTTCTCCTTCTGTCCTGGCCACTTTTTACAGAGGCACGATTGAAAGCATTTTAACAAACTTGCATCCCTGTTTGGTTTGGTGGCAGCAGTGCCTCAGAGAGAAAGTCCATACAGAGAGTGGTGAGGACAGCGGAGAAGATTATAGGAAGCTCGCTTCCCATCATTCAGGATGCTGCTTATAAGCACTATGTACTTAGAGCTCAAAGCATTGTTAGAGACCCCACACACCCACTTTATGGTTTGTTTCTGTTGCTCTCCTCTGGGAGGAGGTTTCAAAGTATTTCTAGCAGGACTACTAGATTCTCTAACAGCTTTGTTCCATAGGCCATCTGTCTGGTAAACTCACAAGATTGGTTTCTCTCACCATGTATATGTATACATCTAACTAGATTGTGCTGTTTCTCTGTGTTGCATATGTGGATATATAATTTTGTATGTATTTACTGATTGATCTTATCATGTTCTGTATACTGCAGGAGTCAAAAAGAAGGCTGTGAAAATACTTACAGATCCCTCATATCCCGGACATAAACTGTTTCAACTCCTTCCCTCAAAACAATGCTACAGAGTACTGCACACCAGAACTAGACACAAGAACAAATAATTCCCTCAACACTGTTCAACTATTACAAAGTCTGCACTACTATTACTGTTAATCTTCTCATCACTTATCACCCATCCCCTCCCACTAGTGACTGTATGAGTGTAACTTTGTCACTTGTATCCTTACGATTTATACTGTTTCCTAGTATGATTTGATTGCTTATTATACCCTATAACTATCATTAAGTGTTGTACGTTATGATTCTTGACTCTTGACGAATGAATCTTTTCTTTTATGTACACTGAGAGCATTTGCACCAAGACAAATTCCTTGTGTGTCCAATCACACTTGGCCAATAAAGAATTCTATTCTATTCTGTTCTGTTCTGTTCTGTTGTATGTACTGTATATTGGAGGTAGTGACCCTTTGAGAGCTGTGTGCAGTGAAATTTCATTTTAATGCAGGCGGATTAGTGTACATTTAAAGTGACAATAAAGTTATCCTAAGTGCTCGAAGTTCTAAGTTCGAATTGATTTTGCAAACGATAGGTAAAGTGTTTAAGAAAGTAAGGCTTTTGCCATTTAAGTATCCAAAAATGGAAAACGTGCAATAAAAAAGCATCACGTGCAAAGTAAAACCATCATGCGAACTAGGCAGTTGGCAAGGCAGCCATTCAACATTAAATTAATTCAAAAAGCCCAGGAAAAATAGAAAAACCTTCACCTGGTGCCGAAAAGATGCAGATGCCAGACCTTCTGGGGAGGAAGCTCCGTTAACGGGGCGAAAAAGTTCACCCTGGAAGGAAAAAAACCGCGCTCCAATGGCAAAGAAAAAGGACAGGAACGTAATTTCCCCTTAAAAAACATCCGTTTAGGCTACCGACGTCCGTCCTCCGCGGTAGGAAAACTCAGCCAGGCTTTTATAATGCCCTTATCTTCCTTCCCTCCCACGAGAGCGATCCCAGATAGGAAGACGGCGATTGATTACGGTTATTGCTGCTAATAATCCAGATTTTTCTCCACTTTGAAACATTCTGGTCCCTATCTCGTTAGCACCGCTGGCTGCCGATCCTGAAGGCGGTGCGCTCCGGAGCCAAGACCCTCCAAATCTCTCGTCCAGAAGGGCGATGGGGTCTTCCAAGCCCCTCCGGGAAAGGTTGTCAGATGTTTTGCCAGATGGAAAGCGCCGCTTCCAACGCGGCTCTCCAAGATTTCCCTGCTCCGCCCGCGACGGTCGCCCAGCTGCAGCCGAGAACGCTTCCTCTCCGAAGAGACGAAAGAAGGACCGGAGCTGGTTTATAAGGCAGCGCAAGAAGCCAAGCCTCCCTTCGCCACCAAGCAGTAGTGAGCTTCCACGACTGCGTCATTTGCACGCCTGGTGGGATCCACCCCTTTCTCCTGCCCGCAAAGGCTTCGGCTCCTTGGACCGTTGAATGGAAGGTTTGATTCCGCCCGGACGGTCTGCAAAATGGGAACCGCTTTGCCTGCAGCGAAATCGGGCTCCTGCGTTCCTTTGAAACGGCGCAATGCAAACTAGCCACTTCTCCTGACCCCGACCCGGTTAGATACAGATTAACAGAGTTGGAAGGGACCTTGTAGGTCATCTAGTCCAACACCCCACCCAAGTAGGAGACCGTACACCATTTCTGACCCCTCTTCTTACACTGATGATGTTACCTAGTTTGCGCAATGAAACATCTGCAAGAAAACAACCAAACTCAGCACCAAGGATACCTCATTTCAATCCTGAGCTACAAATATTCCCCTTTATTGAACTATATGCCTTGGTTCTTCCAGTGTTTTCAAAAAATAGAAATCAAACTTGCATTGCTCCCTCTAGGGGAAATATAACAAAAGCCAAAGCTTGCAAGGTTTATTCTGTGGTTCAGTAAGAAATCTAATTAGTCTCTGGTCCATTCCATCAAAGTTTTACTTAATCCTGTGCCAACTTGCTTTTGAATTTCTCAATTTCCTAAGATGTTATGAAAACAGATTCAGATTTTCTATGTTACACCAGAACTACTATGACACAAGAACAGTTTTTCCCCAAATGCCATCACTCTGCTAAACAAATAGTTCCCTCAACACTGTCCAACTATTTACTACGTCTGCATTACTATTACTATTCATCTTCTCATTGTTCCTATCACGCATCTCCTCCCACTTGTGACTGTATGACTGTGACTTTGTTGCTTGTATCCTTACAATATATATTGACTGTTTCCTAGTATGATTTGATTGCTTATTTGTACCCTAGGACTATCATTAAGTGTTGTACCTGATGATTCTTGACAAATGTATCTTTTCTTTTTATGCACACTGAGAGCATATGCACCAAGACAAATTCCTTGTGTGTCTAATCACACTTGGCCAATAAAACATTCATTCATTCATTCATTTATTATTCTCAAGCTGCTTTTTCCTTTTTATATTGACCCATATGGATTTCTTCTGTTGGAAGAAATGTCCATCTGGGTTCAGTTCCAAGTGGGAAGAAAGACACTGGAAATGTGGAGACTGCTAGGAAGGATGGTTTAATGGTGGACAGAACCACACGGGGTTTAAAGTCCTGAGCAAAATGGAGCACATGGGTGAGAGAGGGAGAGAGATTTATTCACTCTGTTGAACTTTGAACTTGCTTCCTGTTCCTGTGGCAAGAAATGTATCCTGATTGGTTATCAGATTCCCATGGGGCCATGCAGGGATAACTTTGTAGGTTGTCTTGAGTCCCAGGCTTGGTTGAATCTCACTGGGTGATGTAATGAAGGGGCTTTAGGCAATTCCTATTATGGCTTAATGGCTTTGTCTTGGTTTGGATCTGAGTGAGGGCTAATCCTGTTGTGTCCTGAGGGTAAAGGTCCTTTGTCCTGTAGATAAGCTGGCCCAGCCTTTTGTCCTGTAGATAAACTGACACCAAAATATCTGCTGGGGCTGAGTTCCTGTGTCCCTTAAGATTTCTATTTCTCTTTTAGGGAAAATATTCTGCTTTTTAAATATTTCCTAGAATCTTTCATTCTTCGAGACTCTGGTCTCTGTTCCTTCCTCCAGTGGAAGGAATCCAAGCTAGACTCTCCTTCATTCCTCCCTCTACTCTAGCCACTGATTCCACCACAATACAGCAGTAATTGTTACTATTACTATGAAATATGATTGAATTATATAATGTCAAGATATTTGATACGAATGTCTTTTCTTTGCTTCTAAAAACTACACATACAGCATAGTTTCCAAATTTTGCTATTTGGTTTCCTAAATTACATTAATTTTCTACGATCTTACTGAACAATATATTATTTATGACTTGAATAAACAATGGTACTGATGCTTCACAACTGCTCTTCCTTCACGGTTTCCTGCTGTTCTGAGCTTCCCTTCTCATCCTTGAAAACTCTTTGCAGAGCAACCTTGTAAGATGCTCTGGGCTGATCCTTTCTTCTCTTCTTCCTCCCCACTAAGAAATAAAGGAGCGGGTTGATGCTGCTGTTGAGAGCTGCACATCCTATCCCAATGGTCATGAGGAGGGGATTATAGGAACCAAAATATTCAATGACATATAAGGCATCCATTGGGAGAGAAAAAAGGAGGAAGAAGAGGAGAGCCAGCAGGATGACAGTGAGCAGCTTCCTTTGGTTGAGTTGCAATTTAGATCTTATATGAATCAAGAGAGTCACCGTGGATGCAACCATGAGAGGCGTACAAAGCAAACCATTCACAATCAGCTGATAAAGTAAAGGGGAACTTTCAGAGTTTCCAGTCTGGTGGAGAATGAAGTGCACCGCAGAGAGCAGGAAGGAGAGGATCCAGATGAGGACACAAACCAGAGTAGGCAGATAGGGAGGACAATGGCAGCGATGCCAGAGAGGGAAGAGGACAGCCACACACCTGTCCAGGCTGATCGCTGTCAGCAGAAACTGGCTAGCAGAATAGGTGCAGAGGAATAGCTCAAAAAAGAAGATGAAAAAGACTGCCAGAAGCTTAGTCTTTTTATGGAGAGTTAAAACAGCCACAAATATAGCTGTAATAATAAAGGATGCGAGTGCCCCAAAATCAGCAATGGAGAGGTTCAGGATGAACGTGGTGAAAGGATTCCTCTTAATGGAATAGACCAAAAAATAAATTGTTGCTCCATTTCCAATCAGGCCTAAAATACAAAGAATGGCAATGGAGCTGTTGATAAGGTTTCGAGTTAAAACATCAAGCAGAGGAGTAGTTCTAAAATATTCCATCCAGCCATGACTCCTGTTAACAGGGAAAACAAAAAACAAAAAGAGAATCAGTCCTTGACTGTCTTTTGAGAGCTGAACACAATTTCATTTTAATATCTGCTACATTTAAAGTTCTATTGTATTACACACCACGCCACTCCACTCCACCTCACTCCACTCCATTCCATTCCGTTCTCCCTTCCCTTATTCTATTCTATTCTATTCTATTCTATTCTATTCTATTCTATTCTATTCCATTCCATTCCATTCCATTCCATTCCATTCCTTCCACTCCACTCTACTCACTTGCAGAAATCCATGAATGCTGAAATGGAATTGCATATAAGGGGCACCTCTTCTGCCCTCATTCACACACACCTCTCTAAACTGGGGACAGCAAACAACAGTGCCAATGTCAGCCTTCCAAGTAACATGTCCCCTGAATTAAAGTCCAAGGCATCAATCTTTCTTTAAAGTCTGTTTACTAGGAACATATAAAATTGGCAAGGACTCTGGCTAGATTCTGGAATTACAGTAAAAAGCTGACAATAAAAACTGCCCCCCAGAGTCACAATCTCCAATCAATTCTCAGTCCATCAGTCCGGTGACTTCAAACTCCACCTTCCTCCAGCTGCTGGAATCTTCTCTGTTCTCACAGGAAAGAATGCCACCAAGACACAACATTCCCCCTTTTATCTCTATAACCCTCCCTTTCAACAGCTAGAGTGGCAAACCCGAAATAGTGCTAAATTCCTTTGCAGAAAGCCTAAAGAAGCTAGACAAAAGCTAGAATAAAATATGGCTACACATATGTCATCTTCAGGGTCGACAGCTAACCTATGAAAAAGTTAACTAAGGGGATCCAGTTAACTATAGATGCATAATCTATAGTTATTGGGACCATACATAGGGAAAAGATGCAGCTGCTTTGCCAAGTTATAGTGATATAGGCCACATGGGTGCAGATACAGAAATGCCCAGGCTGGGCTCATGTGTCATGCCCCTGTTGGAATCTGATTCCGAAGGAGAGGTCAAACAGTTGACAGGGAGTGGGAGTGTGGCTCCAGTAGCTGTGGAGGAAACTGGGGAAAGGCATAGTCCAGCTGGGCATTCAGAGGAAGACCCAGGCCCACCCTCTTTTCATCCTAGGGCACGCAGGGAGGAATGGATAAGGGAGAAACATGGGTTACAGGGGAGAAAAGGGCCCTGATTCCCTTCATTAGCTGCAGCTGGGAAAACAGGATTTAAAAAGGGCATCTGGCACAGCACCTTGCTGGAAGCAAAGCGTGAGTTATCTTTGTTTGTCAAGTCTTATCTGGGTGAATGGTTTGTGTTGGTTTTTATTTATAATTTATATGTATTTTGGGTTCGGACTGAATTTCTTTCCTTTAAAAACTGTTCTTGGGAGAGTTTTTTCTCCGGCTGATGATAACTGGACATTGGGGGCCAAGCTGGAGGAATTAAAGGGATTTTACCTACTTTTGTGACTTTGTTGCATTTGTGCCATGCCCCAGGTCATCACAATGCAATATACTTCACCAGGTCTAGTAGCTAAACATAACTGTTTCATCTTCAGGTTTCTTATTTATTCATTTGAGTGCTCCTACATCTTTCCTTTAGGACTGAGTTCTCTAATGTTTCTGGTTCCATGTGAGTGGCTGGGATGAATACATGTGTGTGCTCCATTTGCATGAGTGGCATGCATGAATGCATGTTGCTCCCTTAAATGGAGCATTCAGCTCACTCACTTGCCTACTGCTCACACAAGTGAGGATGTATATGCACATGTGCTCACCGGCCGTTTCCACAGCCTGGCTGCAAATCCCTCATGGCCCCACTAGTGGACTGTGGCCCACAGGTTGAGGACCCTGCTGAAGGAGATCAGAACCTGTGATTATCAAGATTCTAGTAACTTCTTGCAACATGCCAATGACAGTGGTGGGATTCAAAGATTTTTACCACCGGTTCGGTGGCCGTGGCTTGGTGAGCACGCTTTGCATGCATGCACACACTTTGCATGTGTGCGCGCACTTTGCATGTGTGCATGCACCAAATACACACTTTGCACAGGCAAAGAGGCATTTGCATAGGCACAGAGGCATTCCTACTCACCTCCTGCAAGCCTGCACTGTCCCTGTTGCTTCAGCAGCTGCGGCGAGGCATTCTGCTGTGCCAATCAAAGCAGCTGTGCTTCAAAAGCAGGGGATAAAGGTGAGCATGGGAGCCCAGGTGGGTGGGTGGGCCCAACAGGAGAGCGTCAGAGAGAACCGGTTCAGTCTCCACTGCTCATCAGTGCTACCGGCTCAGCAGAACCAGGCCGAACTGGGAGAATATCACCACTGGTCATTCTCAAATGGAGATGAGCCCCGCACTGGGAAGCTTTTCCTTGTGTGCCAGCTACTCTAAATCCAAAAATATGCATTGAATCACTTGGCAATCTGATGTTTCTGGACATTCACCCAAAGTGGGTTAAGAACAAGTTGAGTTGGCCAACCTCTACCCTTCATAACAGGCCCCCATTCCAGCAGCTGCAATGAACAGAGCAGAGGATGAAAAACAATTGGAAGGCTAATTCCATTCCTACAAAGAAAATATATTGTACCATAAAATACTTACAAGGCATAGTAGGTTGGCCAGAAATTGAGGAACCTGTTACAACCTATGGATTCAGTTACAGAAAATCATGATTATTGTCAAAATGCACATATATTTTAGAAACATCTTCCACAGTTACAATTTTATTTTTGTGTCTCTATGTCTGGGTCTCTGTATAGATAAATAAAAGAATCCTCAATAACTTTTTCCTGCGGTCACCCCACAGAGTCACTGGTGAACAATCAGTTTCTAAGTCATCTTGAAAGGGAAATTTTTCTTCCCACCCTTGTTTTTCCTTCATTTTCAGGAATGTTTCTGGACCTCCAGTCACATTTTTTTTTCTTAAAGTTGTCTTAAAGTACATGGAGATTGACTTCATCCCTTATGTCCTTCTGAAGGACATAACCATCTGGGATGGTTTTGCATCCAGGAAATGTTGCAGATGTCAGGATTCCAGCAATCACTCTAATTAAATCATGATTCTTGAGCCAAACTTCAATAACCTTCAAAGGATTCATTAGAGGCGACATACTGGCACTGCCCTGTATGAGACCAACTCTGGCATATGTAATTTACAGTCATCTGTGACCCTGTTTCCCTCCTCTCCCCTGGGTGTCTCATAAACCAGATTCTCCAATTGAGCACATTCACAGACTGGGTGTCATCACTCACGTTCTCCAATTCAATATGTTCACAGCAGGGGTGGGATTCAAAATTTTTAACAACCGGTTCTATTGGCATGGCTTAGGTGGTGGGCATGGCTTGGTGGTCATGTTATTGGCTGGGTGTGGCCAACTCAACATCACTCACATCAAGGCATGCATCTCCTCGCCTGGCCTCTCATGACTGTGGGGATGCTGCAACAGTCGTAAGTGTGAAAAATGGTCATATGTCACTTTTTCCAGTGCCATTGTAACTTTGAATGGTCACTCCACACAAGCAAAGTACCAGCAAAGGAGGAAAAAAATTCCAGAGATGTTCCTGAGACAGGAAGTCTAGTCCTGCCAAGAATGTAATAAGGGTTAACGGAGAGGCAGTTTCTGTAAGCAACACCAGAATGTTTCCTTCCTGCCTTCCTTACAGGATTAGGCCAGTAATTTCTTCTAACAACCGGTTCTCCGAACTGCTTAGAATGTTAACAACCGGTTCTAGAGAATAGGTATGAACTGGTAGAATCCCACCCCTGTTCATGGGCAAAAACTGCGGTATTTTAGTTACGATCTTTTAAAGATAAGAGTTGGAATGTACTTTCGCTTTCCCCCTTTTTTATGGCAACTACTAAAAAAGGCATAGGAATGTTTTATGAGTTGACAGCAGATATCACTGTATTAGCATTCTTACTGTCCCCATGAAAGCTATTTTATGACGAAGAAAAAAAATCACTCAGGAGACATTTTGTGAATTCACTCATGGAATGTCTTCAAAATGTCAATGTAGTCTTAATCCGAGGATGGCTGGGACAACAGGAACTCATGATCTGGTGCTAAAATTTCAATTTGGGAATAAGCTCACAAAGCATTAGGAACCTTTGGTTTTTTTCATTATCACTAGTATCCACAAAGGAAAATGAAATTATATATAATATAATTTTCATACTGTTCATACCTTCTGAATCTGAATAATTAAATTGCTGCTCCATTGTGCAAAAAGTGTTGTTTTCTTGTTTAGAAAAATTCAATCTGTGTTTAAGATGGACAATCTGGGACACTGTAATGTAAGAGGAAATACAATTGTCAAAAGCAAGTCAAAATGACTGAAAGGATTTGTGCTCCTAAGGAATTCAAATTCCTTTGTCCACACAAAACAGGTATAATAACCCTTACTGGCTTTAAATCAAGCAATCAAAATTTATTTACAGTCTGAGCCCAAATGCAATACAACAGAGCAGAAATTCAGTATGGCAAGTGCAAAACATGAATTTTAAAAATTGAAAGAAAGCATTTAAAAAGTTAGCAGCTACTTATTAATAGCTTGAGAATAGGACCTGCTGTTATCACTGGGTATATTTAAGAGTCATGATTTAACAGACCCATCAACTAACGTTTTGCAAAGTGTGGCACAAGGTGGAAGACAAATAGACAACCAGAAGAAATTGATGGACCTTTTTTATATATAGGATAACTGCAGCAAGATGATAATGATGATGTGAGATTCACAGCCTTTGGGGCTGGTTGGTAGCTCAACAGCTCAAGTCCTAACCAAGGACCTAGGAACTGTTAAGTTAGCATCGGAAAAACAGGCCTTCCAGAAATACCTGAAGTGCCGAAAATGGCCCGTTTTCAGCCTCCAGAGGCTCCAGAGGCTTCCCAAAGCCTCCAGGAGAGCGAAAATGGCCTCCCCCAGGCTCCAGAGACCCTCTGGAGATTGAAAATGGGCACTTCCGGTATTTCTGGAAGGCCCATTTTTCGGCCTCCCGAGGCTTCAGAGGCTTCTGTTGAGCCTCTGGGAGGGCTAAAACTAGCTATTATCTGCCATTTTCTCTCTCTAGTTGGACCTGCTGTTTCTTTGACTTTTTTTCTTGTTTTTCCTTGACTTTTTTCTTGCTATATCATCAAGAAATTATCTGAGGATTGGAAAAGAGTTGATGTGGTTCCCATTTTCAAAAACGTCTAGAGAAAAGAAAGGCTATTCATGACATGATAGCAGTATTCCAGTATTTGGGAGGCTGCCACAAGGAAGAGGGGGTTACCTTTTTTCCCAAAGTACCAAACTTTAAGCTGTATTACTGGAGCCTTTTAAGAAGAGACTGGATAACCACTTGTCTGAAATGGCATATGTTTTCCTGCTTGAGCAAGGGGCTGGGCTAGAAGATTTTCAAGATTTCCCATCCAGCTCTCTTCTCTCTTATGAATTGAAATTGAAGTTGAGTTCTACTATTGGCTAGAGAATCCTGCTGGATTTATTGATCCCATCCTACTGATCCCCAAGTCCTATCCTTAAGACAAAAAGGAGTACTTTGCAAATAACAATTAGAAAAAGGTTCCCCTCGCACATATGTGCTAGTTGTTTCCGGCTCTAGGGGGCGGTGCTCATCTCCATTACAAAGCCGAAGAGCCAGTGCTGCCTGAAGACGTCTCCGTGGTCGTGTGGCTGGCATGACTAAATGCCGAATGCGCACGGAACGCTGTTACCTTCCCACCAAAGTGTCCCTATTTTTCTCCTTGCATTTTTACATACTTTCGAATGGCTAGGTTGGCAGAAGCTGGGACCAGTAACAGGAGCTCACTCTGTTACGTGGTGCTAGGGATTCGAACTGCTGTACTGCCAACCTTTCTGATTGACAAGCTGAGCGTCTTAGTCACTGAGCCACCATGTCCCTTTTAAATAACCATTACCACAACAGAAACACTATCTTTACTGCTGACATACCTGGTGAAGATAGACAGAATCTCCAGGCGGGACCAACAAGCCTTTTTCAGAATGTAAGCATGAGATGTTTCTCAGTGAATTCAGATATTTTGTACTTGATGCAGTTACAATGAGAAAGAGGAATTGAGCTGGACCAAGCTGCAACCTTTCTCAAAAAGGGAAAAAAAAGGAACTTGTGCAATATGGATTTTTGACTTTTGCAACTTAAACACAAGATACAAAGGAAGTGCTTAAAGAAAACATGGGCCTTTGTTTTTATATATGACATCAGTGGCAAAGTTGTTATATGACCCAAAATGGAAAGAAGTATATATACCCACAAAACAAGAATGAAATTAGAAAGTAATGGAGTTAGCTGAGATGATGAAATTGACTGTTTTGGTGTCCCTGGTATCCTCTGAGTTAGGTAGTTTTTTGAAGATGTTTCAGTAAATGTGTTTCCTAAGCAAAGATCTACCAACTCAGACAAACAATCCAGCATTAAGCAACAGCCTAATCAAGGAACTACCAATACCACTGCCACCAGGACTGATGGGGTAAGCCCACTTGAATAAAAACAGAAAGTAAAACTTTCTCCCTTCTAGCTCTGATGATGTTACCTAGTTGGGTAATGAAATGTCTACAAGAAAACAACTAAGCTCAGGGAGCACCAAAGATCCTGCATTTCAATCCTGAGCTATAAATCTTTTACTGATTGACTATTCTGCTTAGAGAGGATAACATGAACAAATTTCTTGCAATTTGGAGACAGCTGTTATATTATTTTACAAGTTAAGACCAAAAAAAAATCAACATTTCGTTTTGTGATTTGAAGATTAAGTCTGATCTGACTAGGTAAATATTGTGGCTAGGGATAAGGTTAGAATTTTTTAAACATATGGTTATTCATATTTGAAAATTTACTCTATGCTAGATTAAAATTAGGAGACTAGAATACAAATAATTGGTGTTTAGAGTGTTTATTAGCATTTTAGGAAAGATGAATATTGAATATTCATCTAAACTAGAAATTATTACAGAAAAAAGTTTGATTTTAATTTTTTTAATTAAAAAATATTTATTTGATGTATTTCTTGCCTCTTATTCACATGTCCGATCAGTTATGTCTGTTATTTTTCAATTCCTGTATTTCCTGTACCATCCACAGCTGGTCTCTTAAATGTTACAACAACATGATCATGGAGGACATTCTTGATGTTTAAGACAGGTGGTATGACAAAATGCTGGAAGTGTAAGCACCTACCAGGCACATTCTACCACATGTGGTGGACATGCAATCACGCAAGACAATATTGGAGATCGATACAGACATGGGTGGTGCAAATAGTGGGGGACACATTCAATTTAAGCCAGAAATATTTCTCTTAGGAGTAATGACAAAAGGTCACAGCAAAGGTATAACATATTTAACAATACATGTATTGACAGTGGCGAGAATGGTTTATGCACAATATTGGAAAAATGAAAGTATACCACCAAAAAGAGAGATAATAAGGAAAATAATGGCTTGTGCAGAATCTGATAGATTAAGATTCTGAAAAATAAGGGGGAATCAGAATATTATGATACCTGGAATAAGTTTTACCCATGGATGCAAAAAAGAGGGCAAGGTCAGAATAAAAATAGCTAGGCTGATTAGAATCAAAATGTAAATATTGTACCAATAATAGGAATGTTAATGGGTGGTTATATTTTTGTATGCAAGGCAAAGTAATGCCAAAATGGTTGCATTGTGCTTGATACTTATAGTTGTAAACAATAAAAAAAATATTTTTTTAAAAGACAGGTGGTATGTTCCAATCCTTTTTAAAAATATCCTGCCCTTGTTTTATATTTATTCCAAATTCTAAGTATGTTAGGTCTAACAAGAGGATTCTTAAAAGCCACATTAACTTTCCATATCATAACTCAATAAAAACATTAAACAAAAAAAGATGCAAAGAAGAATATATATTCACAAAACAAGAATGGAATTTAAAAGTAATGAGATGGAGAGAGCAACTGTTTAATGACCTTGTGGAGAATTCTGTGCAGATTCTGTACTTTCCAGTATATACCACTCCTCACAAATAAAAATAAATACATGTGATTTTAAATGTTATCAAAACTAGGAGATGTCCGATAACATGCATTTTTTTATCAGTAAAACAAGCATTTCTCAGATCTGGTATATCTCATGTAGGTAGAAAAAAAACAGATCAATCTTTCAACTTCTTGTGTTTCCTGTAGCCTCCAGAGCTGGTCTCTTAAATGTCTGAGCAACAGGATAGTTTTATGAGCCTAATCTATCACTTTAGCTTTTTGTATGTGAACGTTTTTTCAAAAGGAGCAGGGAAGGCCATTTAAAATATTAAAATGGCTAAAAAAATAGTAGAAAATATAACGTGGCTACCTTATGGCTGATCAGTGCCATGGCCCCATTGAAGGTTCAAAGTACACTTCAAGGGCAGGAATTATATATTTAATATTACATGTAATAACGGTAGTGAGAATTATGTATGCACAAAACTGGAAAAATGAAAGTGTACCTATAGATGAAAATGTAATAAAGAAAATAGTAGACTGTGCCGAAATGGATAGGTTAATGATGAAAATTAAGGATAACGAGGAAACAGAGTATTATTTAACATGGGGACTTATTTTATAAATGGTTAGAAAGCAGAAGCAGAAGTTAGTAAATTCATAATTAAGGATGATTAATAAAATAGAAGTAAATGTGTGTGTGTATATGTGTGTGTATATATGTGTGTGTGTGTGTGTGTGTGTGTGTGTGTGTAAAATAACCTTAGGCTGTGCAGCCTGGACAGCTGAAAAGTGCTGCGCACATGTGCACAGCATTCAAAAAGCCTCTTTTTCCCTGCTTTTTCAACCTCAGCTGTGCCGCACAAAGCAGCTGAGGTTGAAAAAGCAGGAAATAAAGGACCACTAAGAGCCCAGGCAGGCGGGTGAGCCAAACAGCAGCAAACACAGAACCGGTTCTGTGTCTGCTGCTCTTCAGAGCTACTGGTTCTATAGAGCTGGGCAGAACTGGTAGCATCCCACACCTGATCCTTCCCCTGCCACGCCCACCAAACCACGCCCACAGAACCAGTAGTAAATTTTTTTTGAATCCATCACTGGTTTCAGTCAATTTTGCTCCTGCCTGGACCTTGCATTGAAATCAGCAAATGCCATCCATGGTTGTTTCGCTGTCATCTCCTTTCTAAAATAGGCTTCTTGTGGTGACACTCCTGAGGTCAATTTAGGAACTAACCTTGTTTTATATCTATTCCAAACTCTAGGTAGGTCAGGCTTAACCAACTACAGGTGGAACCAACTACCTTTGGAGCTCCGTTTGGCTTCTGATCTCCGCTCAAAAACCTGGCTGTTTGAACAGGCTAGGCTAGACGGACCTCTTGGGGGGTTAAATTAGTTTTAAATTAATTTTAGTTATTGGGCTTGCTTAGTTTAATTCTTTTTAAATATTTATTGTTGTATTTTAATTGTGAGCCGCCCCGAGTCCTTTCAGAGAGGGGGCGGCATACAAGTCCAAAAATAAATAAATAAATAAATAAATAAATAAATAAATAAATAAACTCTTAAACACTACATTAACTTTTCATTTCTCATACAATAGATCACCGTGTGAACCAAATATCCAGTCATGACCTTAAGACTCCTATCGCCTTTTGATATGGTTGTATCTTTAAGCACTTCCTTTGCATCTCGTGCATGACAACTTCAAGTTGCAAAAGTCAGAGGTGCATATTACACAAGTTCTTTTGATCTTTCTGAGAAAGTCTGCAGGTTGGTCCAGCTCAATTCCCCTTTCCCTGAAGAAGGAACTAACTGCATCAAGTGCAGACCAATGGGATTCATTGAGATACATTTTGTCCTTAGATTCTGAAAGAGACCTACTGGACTCATAGGGAGATTCTTCCCATCATCATCAGGTATGCTAGTTGTAAAGGTAAGAGTTTCTGTTCTGGTAATTGTTATTTGCAGAGTACTTCTTTTGGGTTCAGGGTGAAACTTGGGGCCTGGAGACTAAAACATGTGAAGAACGATTGCAGGAATTGGGTTTGGCTACTTTAGTGATTGTTCCAGTATTTGAGGGGCTGCCACAAAGAAGAGGGGAATCAACTTATTTTCCAAAGCACCAGAAGGCAGGACAAGAAACAATGGATAGGAAATAATCAAGGAGAGAAGCAACCTGGGATTGAAGAGAAACTTCCTAATCGTGAGGACAATTAACCAGTGGAACAGCTTGCCTTCAAATGTTGTGGGTGCTTCACAACTGCAGATTTTTTTAAAGAGACTGGACAGGCACTTGTCTGAATTGGTATAGGATCTCCTGCTTGAGTAAGGGGGCTGCACTAGAAGACCTCCAAGGTCCCTTCCAGCTATATTCTGATTCTGACCTTCAGGATGAGATCAGCAAATCTTGCAGATGGTGCAATGCCATCTCTCATTTCTTACTCCAATAGTGTTAAGTTTCATAGTTTGTGTTTCTTGGTTGGACTGCTTCACTGATACTAAATTGTTGATCAGTGACAAATATCCATCTTTGCAGAATGATTGAAAAGTCATCAAATAGGTCAAACTCTTTAAATATATTTTCAAGAGCTATAGTTTACACAAGCCACCAGGTTCTATTCTATAATAACAATAACAATAGCACTTAGACTTATATACCGCTTTGTAGTGCTTTTACAGGAAGAGGAAGAAAGGATGCTGTGCTGAGGTTTTCTTTAGGCTGAGTAAGTTTCCACACAAGCCTTCAGTTCCAAGTATATTTCTTAGCAAGATCTTTGACTGACAAAATGGATGAATTAAGGCTACAGATTGCAAAGACTAAATTCATCAAGAACGGCTGTATTTTGCTAGGCACAGAAACTTGGCTTCATTCCTCATTCTAGATGCAGCTGTTGAGTTGGAAGGGTACATAGCTCACTGGCAGGACAGGAGTAGAGATTATGGCAAGATCAAAGGGAGAGGTTTAAGCCTTTATGTGAACAAAAGCTGGTGTATCAATACAAAGACTGTAGACAGCCACTGCTCCATGGATCTGGAGTATATGACTCTTAAATGTAGACCCATATATTTTTCATGGGAATTCAGTGTGGTTTTGATTACTACAGTCTATATCCCACCTGGTGCCAATACTATCTTAGCTTTGGGATTCTTGTATAACATTGTTAGTAATCAGAAGAATAAGTATCCTGATGCTGTGCATATCATAGTGGGGGACTTTAATCAAGCTGATTTAAAAGAAGTGCTCCCTAAATTCTATCAGCATGTTAAGTGTGCTACTAGAAGAGCAAACATATTGGACAAAGTATATACCAACATCAAACATGGCTATAAGGCTATGCAATTACCACATTTGGGACAATCAGACCATATGTCACTGCTTTTAGCACCAGCATACATCCCTCTTAGGAGAAGGGCTCTGCCTATAATAAAGACAGTGAAATCTTGGCAGAAGATGCTCCCCAACAACTTCAGGATTGTTTTGAGAACACAAATTGGGACATCTTTTACCACCCTGACCTAGAGGAGCACACTGCAACTGTTCTGTGCTACATCAAACACTGCACAGATACTATCACTGTAGATAAACATATTAGGATCTTAATCAGAAACCCTTGATGATCAAGGAAGTCCAGTGCCTCTTGCGTGACAGGACCAATGCCTTTAGGTCTGGTGATGGGGCAAGATACGGTGTTGTCAGAGCTAATCTGAAGAAAGGTATTTGGAAGGCCAAGACTGATTATAAGAGGAAGATTGAGGATAATTTTTATAGCAATAACATGAGGCAGGTGTGGCAAGGGATTCAACAAATTACCAACCATCAACTGACAAATGTCATCCCTGATGAAGGGGATGCTTCATTGGCAGAGGAATTGAAACATTTCTTCACTCGCTTTGAAGTGGAGACATCAGAGACAGATAAAATACAACTACCAGCCAATTGTAGCCCCCACCTCATTGTGGAGGAACTGGAGGTAAAGAGCATTCTGAGGGCTGTGGACCCTAGAAAGGCTGTCGGTCCTGATGGTATCTCTGGCCGAATGCTCAGAGACTGTGCTAATCAGTTGGCTGGAGTCTTTACCAGGATCTTCAATCAGTCTTTATCCCAGTCCACTATTCCATCTTGTTTGAAGGCTTCCACCATTGTTCCGCTGCCAAAGAAGTTCCCTATCAATAACCTCAACAATTACAGACCAGTGGCACTCACTCCTTTCATCATGAAGTGCTTTGAAAAATTGGTCTGCTTGCACATCATTTCTGGTCTTCTGTATGCATTTGATAAACACCAGTTTGCATACAGAAGAAATAGATCTACAGAGGATGCTATAACCATCACTCCTCACACTGCTCTGATTCATCTACAACAGCAGGAGGGCTATGTGAGGATGCTTTTTGTAGATTTTAGTTCTGTATTTAACACAATTCTTCTATATAGACTATCTACTGTCTAAACTTTTGGACCTTGGACTTTCTTATTCAATCTGCCTTTGGATTATGGATTTCCTGTCTGGCCACTCACAGTGGGTCAGATAAGGTAATCATACCTCTTTAGCCCTTATTTTTAACATTGGTACACCACAGGGTTGCATGTTGAGTCCCTTACTCAATACTCTTTATGTGCATTCCCACTCACGCTAGTAATACTATTACTAAATTTGCAGATGATAAAACAGTGGTAGGACACATTTCCAGGGGGGATGAGTTTGCCTACTGAGATGAGGTGGACTGGTTGCTTTCGTGGTGTGGAGACAATAATTTGGTCCTCAACACCAATAAGAACAAGGAGCTTATAGTGGAATATAGAAGGAACAGATCAGATATCCAGCCCTTGCTTATCAATGGAGACCGAGTGGAGCAAGTGGCCAGTTTTAAGTTTCTGGGTGTTACCCTAAAAGAGGACCAGACCTGGGGTGCCCACATTGCAGCACTAGTCAAAAGGGCCCAGCAGAGATTATACTACCTGAGGCTTCTCAAAAACAACAACTGGATGAAAAACTGCTGGTGACCTTCTACTGCTGCACCATAGAGAGCATCTTAACTTACTGCACCTCTGTATGGTTTGCCAATTGCACAGTGGCAGATGGAAAAGCACTCCAGAGGGTTAATGTCATTGCCCAGAAGATCATTGGTTGCCCTCTCCCCTCTTTGGAAGAGCTTTATAGCTCCTGCTACCTTAAGAAAGTTCAAAGCATTCTCAAAGATCCATCTCATCCTGGGCACCCTTTTTTTGAATTATTACCATCTGGCAGATGGTACAGAATAATAAAAACAAGCACAAATAGGCTGAAAAACAGCTTCTATCCCAGGGCAGTAGCTCTTTTGAATTCTACTGTATAGTACAGTGTTGGTGCGGTGTTGGGGGCTTTCGGTTCAATGTGTGGGGTGTGAAGGATGTGTGTTTGTGTTTATTTTCATGGTCATGATGTGCACTGAAGATGGTGTTGGATTTCATTGCACGAGGTGCAATGACAATACAGTAAACTAAACTAAACTAAACTACAGCCGTCTCTAAATGGTTTACAGAGTCAGCATATTGGCCCCAACAATCTGGGTCCTCATTTCACTGGAAGGATAGAAGACTGGGTCAACCTTGAGCCGGTGAGATTTGAACTGCCAAATTGCAGGCAGCCAGCAGTCAACAGAAGTAGCCTACAGTACTGTACTCTAACCACTGTGCCACCTTGGCTCATAAACTGTTAGCTGCTAAGTTTTCAAAGATTTTTGTACAATTTTTAAAATTCCCTTTTTATAGCAACAGCACTTAGACTTATATACCACTTTACATTGCTTTACAGCCCTCTCTAAGCAGTTTACAGAGTCAGCATTATTGCCCCAACAATCTGGCTCCTCATTTTTTCCCACCTCAGGAAGTTGGAAGGCTGAGTCAATTCAATAGCCAGATTTAAAAAAAACCTGCTAAATTGTCACAAACAATGTGAAATTCCACGTTAGTAGAAATATTTAGCAGGGCAGGATTTATGTAATTACATTATCTTCCCCTTCATTGTTCATCTTTGACCAAATATACACCAACTAGAATATTATTAAATTTTCTACTACTTATAGGTGCTCCCAATGGGAATGTTTTAGAAGGATAAGAATTATGATCAACAACTTTGTACACCAAATTTTAATTACCATATCTTTCAGACTATGACACACTCCCCAACCCCCCAAAAAGGTGGGTGGAAATGTCTGTGCATCTTATAGAGTAAATATGGGTGTGTTTTTGGCCTCCTGAATCCCTCCCTGGGTCCCATTTTTGCCCTCCCTGGCATCCAGAAGCACACTGCAGTCCAAAAACGGACCTCCGGAGGCCTCCATGGTTCCCATTTTTGGCCTGCAGAACAGAGGAGGTATTCAGCAGGTTCTGAACAGTTCTGGAGAACTGGTAGCACGAATTCTGAATAGTTCAGAGAACTGGCAAATACCAACTCTGACTGGCCCTGCCCCCATCTATTCTCTGCCTTCCAAGTCCTAGCTGATGGGCTAGGTCTTCTTCTGCTACCCTGCACAGGAGAATGGAGCTGGAAAGCAGGTTAGTAAGGTGGGGAGAAAATGGGATTTTGCAGTAACCTTCTCCCAGGAGTAGGGAGGGAATGGAGATTTTACAGTATCCTTCCCCTGCCATGCCCACCAAGCCACACCCACCAAGCCACACCCACAGAACCGGTAGTAAAAAAAAAAATTGAATCCTACCACTGCTGCAAAGTGATTCTGGATGCCAGAGAGGGCAAACATGGGATGTGCGGAGGCAAAAAACTATTTTTTTCTTGTTTTCCTCCTCTAAACCTAGGTGCATCTATGGTCCAAAAAATACGGTACGCTTTAAAATAAAAATTGAAAGATCCATACCGTTTTGTATGCCACCAAAGTGATCATATGACCATTCTTTGTTTTCTTTTCACTTTTAATCTTACAGAGTCCTTGTGAAGAACCAGAGGAAACCAAACTCCCCACAAACCGCAGAAGGCTTTCATTGATTACTTGTCATAAAATAATCAAACAAACCATTCCCCCTGAGTCATTTCTGCTTTGCTTCTATGGGGAGGCATTGAGATGAATCAAACCCTTTACTTTGTGGGATTCAAGTTCATCATTATTAGTTCTGAACAGGGCTACGTGTCACATGATAAACTTCCTTCTGTGGCTGAAAACTGATGGGAAAGAATAATATTCTACTGTCATCACTTTTGCCTTCTTGAGCAAGAAGTATAACAGGTCCACTTCTGTAGGAGTAGAAGTGACTTCTACTGAAGGTTTTCTGTGAAATCTTCCACACACCCCACCTTGGAAAACCTAATGCAAATGACATTAGATCTCTGTTGTCTAAAATAAGGGTGAATGGTTTCCTCTTCAGCTGTCTGGCTTCATCATTAAGAAGAAAGAAAGAAAGAAAGAAAGAAAAGAAAGAAAGAAAGAAAGAAAGAAAGAAAGAAAGAAAGAAAGAAAGAAAGAAAGAAGAAAGAAAGAGAAAGAAAGAAAGAAAGAAAGAAAGAAGAAAGAAGGAGAAAGAAAGAAAGAGGAAAGAAAGAAAGAAAGAAAGAAAGAAGAGACAGAGAAAAAAAGAAAGAAAGAGAGAGAGAGAAGAAAGAAAGAAAGAAAGAAAGAAAGAAAGAAAGAAAGAAAGAAAGAAAGAAAGGAAGGAAAGAAAGAAAGAGAAAGAAAGAAAGAAAGAAAGAAAGAAAGAAAGAAAGAAAGAGAAGGACAAATAAAAGGAAGGAAGAGAAAGAAAGAAAAAGAGAGAAAGAAAGAGGGAAAAAGAAAGGAAAAGAAAAGAAAAAAAATCAAAATATATTTCATTTCCAAATAAAGTGTCAGTCAACACAACAAACATCTTTTCTAGAATCGTGGATACTAAAATGGGATCTTTTTTATTCAATAATACTGAACACAATATCAATAATGCCACACACTCAAAGAGCATTTCTGAGCTTGGCTATCTGCAAAAAACCATCTATTCTTTAATCATTTCAATCTGCATTCCAGGGATTATTGGAAATGTAATTGTCACCCGACTTTTGTATTTCCAGACTAAGAGGAATCCTTTCACTGTCTATATCCTCAATTTGGCTGTGGCTGACACTGGGACTCTCCTATTCGTGTTTATCTCCGCAATCCAGCATTTAACTACTAAAGTATCCCTCACAGAAATAATAGAAGGATTACTATGCACTTACTGCACTGGTCAATTTCTTCTGACAATCATCAGCACTGACCGGTGTTTGGCTGTCTTCTTCCCCATTTGGCATCGATGCCATCAGCCCCCAAATCTGCCCACCATACTCTGTGCCTTTTCATGGATCATCTCTATTCTCTTCTGTACAATTCATTACACTATGTTTCGGGTTACAGGTCTTCAAGAGTTCCTCCAATTCTCATTCCACTTCCTTATTCTCATATTTACCTCAGTTTGCATCCCAGTCATGGTGGTTTCCAGCTTGGCCCTCTTCATCAAAGGCTACATTAAATCACAAACGAGGAAGCGAGGGAAACTTCTCAAAGCCATCTTGCTTGCCCTGTTTTTCTTCCTCATCTTTTCTATTCCACCAAGTGCCATTTACCTCAACGATATCATTTCCAAGAGGAAATATTTCCATTTTGTTCCATATGGTTACTTATGTGCCTGTCTAAACAGCAGTGTTAACCCACTAATTTATTTTCTCTTGGGGAGAAGGAAGGAGCACCATTCTAGATGCAACCTAAAAATAAGCCTCCAGAGAGTTTTCAAGGAGGAAGAAGAGAGCAAAGAGCAATCAGAAATCCATGCTGAGGTGTAGTTATGATATTTTCACAAGAGTAAAAAAAACCTTCTGTCTTTCTATAGCTCCTTGTTAGGATGTAACAAGGTGCTGGTTTTGACCTATAAAGCCCTTCATGGCTTAGGACCGGGATACCTACAGGAGACCCTGCTGCCAGCGACTGTTTCCCATCGTCCTGTGCGCTCTCACAGACAGGGCCTCCTCGGGGTTCCATCAGCCAGACAATGTCGGCTGGCGACCCCTAGGGGTAGGGCCTTCTCTGTGGGAGCACCCACCCTATGGAACCGGCTGCCCCTGGAGCTTCGGGTGGCCCCTGACCTCCATTCTTTCTGCCGGGGCCTAAAACCATGGTTGTTCCAACTCGCTGACCTGGACTGAGAGTGTGTGTGTGGGAGTTTTAATGATTGTTTTTAGTGTTTTAGACTGTAATTGGGTTTCTTGTTTGATTTAATCTCTTTTTAATTGTATATCTGTATTGTTTTTATTGTACGCCCCGAGTCCTTAGGGAGATGGGGCAGCTTAGAAATCCAATTAATAATAATAATAATAATAATAATAATAATAGTAGTAGTAGTAGTAGTAATGTAATGCTTCATTCAGACTTCTCTGAATGAAGCTTCTCTGGCAAATCCAGGATTACTAGATAATTTAATGCCAAGGAAGTTAGGAAATTAATCTGTCTGAATGGTAATTTCAAACAGATCATGGTTGAGATGATTTTGTGAAATAACACATGAGTTAAAGGGGTAAAACTTTGCTTGTTTATTAGCTTGGTGCAGCTGAATGAACGGTTTTCCTTATCTTCTTATTTCTATGCTTGCTATGTTCATTTGCAAGAACACACCAAAAGATTCCAACCATTGATTAAAATGCTTTGATATCCCTTGCTATTTTCATCTCACATTTTGTTATCCAGCAAGGATCTTTTATCAGTAACAGCAAGTTAAGATGAGAGTTAAGATGAGTCAGTTAAGATGAGAGTCAGCATAAGTGTTGTGACTGAGAAGTTGGACTTTGACTGTGGAGATTCAGCCTCCATGTGAATGCGAAGGATGTGTGTTTGTGTTTATTTTCATATTCACAATGTACATTGAAGATGGTATTTAATTTTGTTGTTACAATAAAGTAAACTAAACTTTTTAAAAAAACTAAACTAAACTCAAAACCCTAGTTGACCATAAAGTTCCTTCAGCCCTAAGCACATAAAAACAAGCAGTGATCCCTGGTTAATTTAGTCCAGCCACCCCTTCTTACGGTGGCCAGCCAACTTCAAAAGGGAGCCCACTTCTATCCAACACAGATGCCCTTCAGAAATAGCTTCACTGCCCTCAAGGCTAATAGGCATTGGTCCTCCTGATTTCCATGAATTGGTCTCAACTCCGTTTTGAAACCAGCCAAGCCAGTAGCCTATATATATATATATATATATGTTTTCGTAGATTTTCACGGGTGGTAGTAGTCTTGGTATTCGGGTCTTGTCCCTGTAAGACAAGACCGAATACACCAAGACCTCATATATATATATATATATATATATATATATATATATATATATATATATATTGGGCCACTCATTCCCTCAGAAGAAGGAAAGGCATGGAGAGGAGAGGAAATTCCATTCATGTTCTTCTCAGCAAGAAAAAAAGAAAGTTTGCTCCATAGATGTCCAAGTCTTGAGTCACAAAGGCCGTTATAGTGACAACCAACACTGTGGATTATACCTGGAAGTCCACTGGTAACCAGTGCAACACACAAAGTAGAAGTCTCTCCTGCGTAAAATGAAATCTCTACCTCATGATGATTTAGTCTGCTGCAATCTGGACCAGCTGCAATTGTGAGTAGCCTGCAAGGATAGCCCCTTGTGTGAGGTTTGCTCTATCTTGGAAAGGAACACAGGGTTAAAGCTTTTTTTTTACTTACATTGCTCCAAATAACCCTGTGTGTCCTCAAAAACATTTATTTATTTATTTATTTATTTATTCATTCATTCATTCATTCATTCACTTTGTCAATCGCTTACAAGATAATAAGTATAAGGATAAACATAGTTATGAATACATGAAATGAATACATATAAGAAAAATAAAAGAAACAATAGGACAGGGACGGTAGGCACATTGGTACACTTATGCACCATTATTATATTACATTGTGATATTTTTACACATGTGCCCAATATAAGCCCTACCCCCAACATAAGCCCTAATTAAGACTCTGCCCACTCCAGAGTGCACAGGTAAAAAAAAAGGGGTGGAGCTGCTCTATCACTTACCTTTGGACAGTTGTAGCCAAGCCTCGCACACCCTGACACCTGCCTTGCTGGCCCATTTCTTCTGCAGCTGGCAAGGCTTTCCTGAAGGTCTCTGTAGCTGATAACAAAGCTCCGGATTGATCCAGAGCTCTGTTATCCACTGCAGGGGCCTTCAGGAAAGCCTTGACAGCCGCAGAAAAAGTTTCTGAAGGCCTCTGACAGCAAAAAGGAGGCTAGGGGCGATGCATGCAAGTGAGGTTAGTCAGTGGATGACATCCCCAAAAATAAGACCTGGTGTCTTTTTTGGTGGCAAAAAAAAATAAGACAGAGTCTTATTTTCGGGGAAACATGGTGTGTGTATATATGTATTTGTGTGTGTGTGTGTGTGTGTATATATATATATATTTGTTTTCGTAGATTTTCACGGGTAAAGGTATGTAGGTCTTGGTGTATTCGGGTCTTGTCCCGTGTAAGATTGAGAATACCTTGGCGACGTTTCAACGAGATCCCACTCGCCATCTTCAGGCTGGTGTCTTCGGCTTTGTGCTTCTTTGTGCAAAGCTTTGCTGGCAGAAGCACAAAACCGAAGACACCAGCCTGAAGATGGCGAGTGGGAACTCGTCGAAACGTCGCCAAGGTATTCTCAATCTTACACGGGACAAGACCCGAATACACCAAGACCTACATACCTTTACCCGTGAAAATCTACGAAAACAAATATATTCTTAGAAAAGAGCATCAATCATAGATGCCCAGTTATGATTTTAAAAAAGCAGTTAAATTGTTGGGTGGAGGACATATACCATTTCTAGATGTACTTCCTCAGCACAGTAAGTCCTAGCCAACATAATCACCTATATCTTCATGCCAACCTGCTTTCCATAATGTCCCTAACTGAATTTTCCCATCTGTTGGAGACTGTATGGAGGTTTATGATGCATCTGTCAGGGTTCCGACAATCCACCCCCATTCAAATTATGAGCCTCTAGCTGCATCTCTCAGAGTTAAAAAAAAACATTTATTAGGAGTGAACTTGTCAGCATTACTTGGGTGCAGCCAACTCTACACATTATTCATCTCACCCTTGACCCTGGTCTTCCCCCACCCCCTGGATGTATATTCTCCAATGGGACACATCCATAGCCAAGAGTCATCAATCAAGATCTCCAGCAATAATCTTGCACACCAGAAGCTTCGGCCGCCTAGCAATTATCTATGAAAACTTTTAAGGAATGCATTACTTCCCCCACTCCCTTTCTGCTGGCAACTCTAAAAGACCAGAGAAATATTTTTGAGTTGACAGCATCCACTATAGCAGGGGTGTCAAACTCAAGGCCAGGGGTCCGGATCCGGCTCACGGGATGCTTAGATCTGGCCCATGGGCAGCCCTGGAAACAGCAAAGGACCAGCCCATGGTGCTTCTGCCAGTGAAGGTGGAGCTTGGGAGGACCATAGGCAGACCTCCCAAGCTCCATTTTCCCTGACAGAGGGTTGCAGGAAGCTGTTGCAGCCGAAAATGGAGCTCAGGAGCCTGTTTTTGCCGGCAGAGTGCTCGGGCCACCACACGCCCCCCTGACACAAGGGATATCGAGCTGGCCATACACCCCAAGGTCAAACCCAACCCTGATGTGGCCCTCAATGAAATCAAGTTTGACACCCCTGCACCATAGTATTCCTTAGAATGTTTCCATCTTGTACAGGTGTGAATTATACACACACTCATTTAGTGAGTGTTGAGGTTTGACCCTGTAGTCCCATGACCCTTATCAAATCCTAATCTGCAGTGACCCACAATGTCACTGCAATAATAATCAATAATAATCAAAATCTGTCCAGAAAAGAAAGAGCAGATTTCTGTGTCAAATCTGTTCTTCCTTTTCTGGACAGATTTGATTATTTGTCAAGAACATCTCCTCCTATCAAAGTTGTGACAGAAAGTTTGTGAACATCATTCACACTCACAAAATCATTGTGAGTTGATGATCCAAACTCTATCAAGGATCTTGGAGTACTCTTCTCTAATGACCGAAGTGCTAGAGCCCACTGTAACTACATAGCCAAAAAAGCATTAAGAGTTGTTAACCTAATCTTATGTAGCTTTTTCTCTGGTAATATTACACTGCTAACTAGGGCATACAAAACATTTGCTAGACCAATACTTGAATACAGCTCATCAGTCTGAACCCACATTACGTATCTGATATTAACACAGTAGAGAAAGTCCAGAAATATTTCACAAGAAGAGTTCTCCACTTCTCTACTCATTGCAGAATACCTTATGCCACCAGACTTGAAATTCTAGACCTAGAAAACCTAGAACTACGCCACCTTTGGTCTGATCTAAGTATAGTATATAAAATCATACATTGCAATATCCTATCTGTCAATGAATACTTTAGCTTCAACCATAACAATACAAGAGCACACAATAGATACAAACTCAAGGTTAACCACACCAAACTTGATTGCAGGAAATACGACTTCAGCAACAGAGTGGTCAATGTCTGGAATACTCTACCTGACTCTGTGGTTTCTTCCCCAAACCCCAAAAACTTTAACCTTAGACTGTCTACTATTGACCTCACCCCTTTCCTAAGAGGTCTGTAGGGGGTGTGCATAAGTGCACCAATGTGCCTACCATCCCTGTCCTATTGATTCTTTTTATTTTTCTTATATGTATCCATTCCATGTATTCATAACTATGTTTATACTTATACCTATTATCTTATAAGCGATTGACAAATCAATCAATCAATCAATCTTCTTTCCTGGTCATTTTCTCCTACAGAAATTTCTGAAACTCAAATCCCTCAGCCAGTTAAAATGTTTTTGAAATTGTAACAAACACTGTGACATTGCCTATTAGTATCAATATTTACTGGGGCAGAACTTAAATTAGTTGGTGATTCCAAAGGATGACATTTTCTTCTCCTGTGGAGTTTCATCTGAAACCAAATATCAACCATCTGGAATATTATTAAATGTTCTGTTATTTATAGGTAGATTCAAAGAGAACCTGTTAGAAGGATAAAAATAATGATTAATATGTTGTACAGCAGTTTAAGAGGTAAATAATTTAATAGATCAGTGGCATGCTGGAGGTGTCAACATAAACAAGGAACATTTTTTCACATGTGGTGGACATGCCAAGAAGCGAAGAAGTATTTGGATGAAGATAAAGAAATGGCTCAAGGAGATTATTAAGCAAAAAATTGAGTGGAAACCAGAATTATTCTTATTAGCTATAATAAAGGATAATTTAAGTAAAAAAAATTCAATATATCATACTCCATATCATGATGGCAGCCAGAATTGTTTTTGTACAATGTTGGAAACAGACCAATATCCCTACAGAAGATATGGTGATAAAAAAGTGCTTGAATGTGCAGAGATGGATAAATTAACGATGGAGTTAAAAGACAAGGAGGAAACAGAATATTATAAGATTTGCTACATATGATATGAGTGGCCAGAGGAGAAAGGTAAAGAATATGTATAAAAAGAGTAGCAGGAAATGCATATATAAGGAACTATAAAAAGGTAAATATAAATGTAAAAATATTAGAGAAATATACCAGGAATTGAAAATTAAAGTATTACTATGTAAATAGGAAAGAAGCCGACTCTGAAGCACTGTCAAAAATGGAAATGTGGTGTGAATGTTTGAAAAATGTGTAATAAAAATTTATTTGAAGAAAAAAAGGTAAATAATTTTAAAATAAGGATAGAAAGATCCATACTGTATTGTGTGCCATTAAAATGACTTTTCCCCCCACTTTAGATATGACACCATTCCTGTAAAGAACCAGAGGAAACCAAACTACCCACAAAAGGATTTCCTCTTTTATTTGGCTGTGACCAAATTAACTGTTCTCCATGAGTCATTTCCTCTTTGCTTGTATGGAGAGGAATTAAGGTGAAACAAGTCCTTTACTCTGTAGGACTCAAATTCTTCACTTGTTCTGAAACATGATGCATGTCATATGATCAATTGACTTATATGGTTGGAAATTGATGGAAGAAAATAATCGACAGATACTGATGTCACCATGTTTTCCTTCTTGAGCAAGGACCAATGCAGAAGTACCCAAAAGGATAACCCAAGTGACTTCTCTTGAACATTTTCTGTGAAATTCTCCCATTCTCCCTTTTTGTTCCTTTCAAAATCAGAACAGATGCAAATGTAATTTGATCTCTGTTTATTTTCATAGTCATAATATACACTGAAGATGGTATTTAATTTTGTTACGAGCTGCAATGACAATAAAGTAAATTAAACTAAAATAAGAGTGAGTGGCTGGTTCTTTAGCTGTCTGGATCCATCATTAACACTCAACAAGAAGCAGGAATAAAGAATAACAAATCAAGATTGATTTCACTAAAAGATGACAGCCAACATGACATGTATCTTTCCTGTAATAGTGTCTATTCGGTGTCTGCTGCTCTGTTTGGCCCACCCACTCACCCGGGCACTTGGCTGTCCTTTATTTCCTGCTTCTTCAACCTAAGCTGTTTGCGCGGCACAGCTGAAGTTGAAAAAGCACGAAAGAAGAGGATTATCAAATGCTGCACGCATGTGCAGAGCTTGTCAGTTGTCCGGGTGGCACAGCTGAGGTTTTTCTGAGGAAATGATCTACACACATGTGCAAAATGCACTCTCACCAGGGGTGGGATTCTACCTGCTGGAGAACTGGCATATTGCGCCTCTGGCTAGTCCCACCCACCCTGCCCCACCCACTCACTCCTTACTTGGCATGCACACCATCAAACTTGCCTGCTAAGTTGCTATTTTTCCTTTTTTATTTTTTCCTGACCATCAGCTGTTCTGCTGTGTCGGGAAATCATTGCCTTTCTTACTTTTTAGCTAATCTAAAAGCAGGACTGAGCCTTCCTTAGGACTGAAGCTTCTATTTTTTCAGTGCAGACTCAGGTAGCCGATGGCAGAAAGATAGATCTCTGAATGAATCTGTGATTCTGTGAGCAACTCAAATCTGTCTGCCTGCTTTGCCTGATTTTGGATAAAAGTTGCTCTTTTTTTATAAAAAATTCAATATTTACATGAATATTTATAATATTTACATACAAGCCATGCCCAGTCACAAGCCACACCTAGCCAGTCACATGACCACCAAGCCATATCCACAAATTAGGCCACACCCACAGAACCAGTTGTTAAGAAATTTGAATCCCACCCCTGCACACAATCCTTTAAAAAAACCCTATATTCCAAAAGTAGCCATACAGAATCACAGAATACAAACCCAGATGAAGTTTGTGTTCAGAGAAGAAAGGTCTACTAAGGCCATACTGTTCCAGAACTTTGCCAGGTGAGGTTGGTGCCAGCTAAGAAATAAGGACATTGAGTGATATTTACAATATTAAAACATTAATGACTTAACAGGGGTCAACAAGTATATTGTATGAAGAAATGTTATTGATATTTACATACATTTTTGGAGAAAATGATAAACAAATCATAAAGAGAGAATAGTATTGTTTAAAGATAAAGAGTTGAATATAGAAGAACCCCAACAAAGGGGAAAAATAAAGAAATAAGTAGAAATTGGGAAAATAGTATAAGATAGATAGATAGATAGATAGATAGATAGATAGATAGATAGATAGATAGATAAGAATATGTTATAATTGTAATGAGCATATCAAGGTTAGAAGTTGGAAGATAAAAACTCTGTATATGTAATTGTATTATTATTGTTAGCATAGATGAAAATGAGGACACAGTCATTACACTGTCCACAAAAATGTTGGTTGTTAAAGGAAAACTATAAATAAAACATATACAAAAAAGGAAAAAGAAATAAGGACTTAAATATATATATAAAAGATTGCCTGGAAGGTAGGCTTACAATGATAGAAGCTACATATCTTTAGTCAAGAAAAAAAGCCACTAATTAATGATTATTAATAAAGAACTCTTATTTTAAAATAATATTGAATGTTATTATATCTGAAGTTTTTCAGGATCAAAAATGACACATTTTATTTCAAGAAACCATATCCTGTAGAGCACATTTTCCATTCTCTTTCATCTCTATTATATGTATAATTTGAATGTCACAAAGAAAATTGCATAAAACAAATTATACATTTTAAACATTTCATTCAGTAAGACCTATTCTTAACACTACCAGTGTTTCCCTGAAAATAAGACAGGGTCTTATATTAATTTTTGCTCCAAAAGATACATTAGGGTTTATTTTCCAGTTAGGTCATATTTTGGGGGAAATATGGTACTAAATGTGACCGTCCGGCTGACAATCGTAACTGGGGTTAATTTTGGGGATAGGGCTTATATTACAAGCTTCCTGATATGCTAGGGCTTATTTTTGAGTTGGGTATTATTTTAAGGAAATGGATATTTATTATGAAAAAGGAACCACATCAACATTTCCTGTTAAACAAGTTCTTTCGACTGAAAAATGAGGACACAGCAATAATTCCGGTTTACATAGTTTTTGTTTTTAAGTTCTTTGCTCAGTAAATTGTACCACATCTGTATGTTCTTAAGGAAAGCACATACAATGTGCCAAATAAACTTGTGCCTTAAAATATTGTATATGCAATATTTATGACTCTTCACAACTGGTCTTCCTTCACGGTTTCCTGCTGTTCTGAGCTTCCCTTCTCATCCTTGAAAACTCTTTGCAGAGCAACCTTGTAAGATGCTCTGGGCTGATCCTTTCCTCTCTTCTTCCTCCCCACTAAGAAATAAAGGAGCGGGTTGATGCTGCTGTTGAGAATGGCACATCCTATCCCAATAGTCATGAGGAGGAGATTATAGGTATCAAAATAATCAATGACAAAAAAGACATTCATTGGGAGAGAAAACAGGAGGTAGAAAAGGAGAGCCAGAAAGATAGTGGTGAGCAGTTTCCTTTGATTGCATTGCATTTTAGACCTCATATGAATCAAGAGAGTCACAGTGGACACAATCATGAGAGGCGTACAAAGTAAACCATTCACAATCAGCTGATAAAGCAAAGGTGAACTTCCAAAGGCCCTGGTTTGGTGAAGAATGAAGTGCACCGCAGAGAGCAGGAAGGAGAGGATCCAGATGAGACTACAAACAAGTGTGGATAAATATGGAGGACGATGGCAGCGATGCCAGAGTGGGAAGAGGACAGCCACACACCTATCCAGGCTGATGGCCGTCAGCAGAAACTGGCTGGCAGAATAGGTGAAGAAAATGAACTCAAAAAATAAGAAGAAAAAGGCGTCGACAACATCTGTTCTGTGACTCTGAGTAAACACTGTCACAAATATAGTTGCAGTAATGAGGGATGTGATGACCCCAAAATCAGCAATGGAGAGATTCAGGATGAAAGTGGTGAAAGGATTCCTCTTAATGGAAAAGGCCAGGAGATAAATTGTCATTCCATTACCTACAAGGCCTAAAATGCAAATTAGGGCAAAGAAGCCATTGAGAAGTTTAAGTGTTAAATTATCAAACAGTTGATCATAATTAGAAGAAAAAATTTCTGGTATTTGAGAAACATTTGGAGCAATTCCGGTAGTATTGAAAGGAAAGTTGTCTGGTTCAGAACCATTCCCAGAACTTACAGAAATTTTAAATCCTTCCAGTATCCTAATAACAAATAGAGACAGAAAGAGAATAAGTCCTTGTTAGTGCAACACATGTATGGCAACTCTAAAAAGACCATTGCAATATTTTATGAGTTGACATGTATACTGTAGGAGAGCTTCCCAGATTAAAATATTCTTTATTCTTCATTTTAAAAAGAGGCAGAATATTATATTTCCCCAAGGGAGAAATGGAGAGAAAAACAGTCTAGAAAAACAGTCTCAGGAAGAAGAACCTGGCTTTTTGGAATGCAGATTTTGTATCCATGCAGAAAGACTGGGCCAACCTAGGCATAAACCAAACACCTTCAGCCACAGCTCTGGAGCTGATGGGGTTAATTTATATTTCCCCACACAAATTCTAAGGACAGGACATGACCTTTAGGCAGGTGGGCTTCAAAAAGTTCAGCAACCGGTTCTCTGACAGGTTGCTGGGTGGGCGTGACCATGGTGGGCGTGGCCTAGTTGGCCTCCTTCACCACGGCAGGGGTGGGGCATTTTCACCTTCCCCAGGCTCCGAAGGCTTTCTTCGAGCCTCCGGGATAGCAAAAATGGCATCCTCAGGCTATGGAGCCCTTCTGGAGCCAGGAAACAAGCCTGTTTGCCACCTTCCGGAACTTCCAGGAGGCCCATTTTTCGCCCTCCCTGAGCCTCTGTGCGGGCCCTGTACTTACCTGGCATCCAAAACAGGCCATGTGGGGACTCCTGGGAGGGGAGAGAGGGACAAGCCAGGGGTAACCAGTAATTAAAAATGATAAAATTAGCTACTGGTTCGCCCGAACCAGGCCCAACCAGTAGCAGCTCACCTCTTACTTTAGGATATAATAGGATTAACCCACAGCTATTAGAATTGCAAAAGACACAAGATTCATTACATTCCACAACCCCTTGATGCCTCTCCATCAGACCTCTATAAAGACCCATCCACTCACTCAGCCATTTTGTCAGCCACTCCAGAAACATTGCTGCTGTCACTGAAGTTTCTGGAAACCAAATAAAAAGAGTCTTCTTTCCAATCAGCCAGCCTTCATTTTATTTCCAGTGTCTTTCTCCCAGCTTGAAAGGGGATTGGATTTTTCTTCCCATACTACATACATAAATACACACAAACATGTATATGCACACACACACACACACACACACACATGCATACACAGATACACACACACACACACACACACACACTTTTTAATATACACATATCTGCTTTTTGACAACCTGATGGCAATTACAGCCCTAAAATTAAACTTTCTTGCAAGATTGCTACACTCAGTAGTGACCTATGCAAAATCTCTCAAAGTGTACTTCAGGACAAGTGCCACCAAATCCCTTTATGAGCATTGGGGCTGAGGCAGAGTAGGGTTATCTGGTATTTGAACAGGCAAAGGGCAACACAAACAATTGGAAAGGAGGACAAATGCAGGGGGAAGTCACACTAATTGTTTAATATTTACATCCATTAGAGAATAAGGGACTGCAAGTGTGCAAAAAATCACACAATGGGAAAGGCACTTTGAGCAGAATATGTTAGTGCTAGCAGTTAGCTTTCAGGGTGAAATTGATTAAGATCTAGGCAATTTCAGCCGGTGTTTGTTTACTCTAATTAGTATAGTTAGCATTTATTAGAGAAAAGCTGCTCACTTTGATACTCAAAACGTCAGATGATTTTAAATTACATCTGTCAGGTGGAGAAAATGAGGACAACAAATATCACCTGTCCACCTTATGGCAGATGTCTAGTAACTGTAGGTTAGACAAAGTTATAATCAAAGGTTCTGGAGATCCTGAGGTTGGTGATCTTTTTCTCCAAGCAAAGGAAAATGGTTGTGGGCTTATAGGTGGACCCCATATGTGACAGTTGTCATATGAACAAGAAAGTCCCATGGATTTCAACAAAGACCAACAAAGCTGGAATGTTCTCCTGATTGTGTGGAGAGATTATATGGCGAGCTGACCACGGAAGATTCCCTTCAAAAGAAGGTGATCTTGTTCCAGCAGTCACCGATGGACAGAGCACCAAAGCAAATTTCCTTTTGGAATATTATGAAACAACTGGGCGGTTAACTCCATTCCTGAAAAGAAAATATTTTGTATCATAATATACTTACTTGTGGAATCTGTTCACAGTAACAGGGAAGTAATATATTGCTGGGAATGATCTATTACCTAAAGAAGCAATTATAGTAACTCATTATTTTGATCAATAACAGAAGGCAGCAAAAACGCTAATGTGCTTTAGAAACTCCATCCACACAGATTTGTTTCTTTCTGAATGGGAGTCTGTGAATATATAAATAAATTTCCAGCAGGTTCTTTTCTTACTGTCATTGCCCGGATGATCATTAGCCAATAATCAGTCTTTGTGATCTTGTCATTCTCTAAGCTGCCCCAGAATTATTTAACCTGGTAATTAATTCAAAATAATGTTTTAAAAGTATTTGTTTTGAAAAGGAAACTATTTTCCCCCACCTTATTTTTCCTTCATTTTCAGAAATACTTCTGGTCCCCTAATCATTTTTTTTTCTAATTAAAGTAGAACGCAAACATTGATTTCATCCCTTGTGTCCTTCCAAAGGACAATTCTGGGAGGATGTGGCAGCAGGAAGCAACAGGTATCAGTGTGTTGATATTCTTAAATTCTCCATAAGACTTAGTCCATCCTAAACCATTTTGTGAATGCACCCACCAAATGTTTTACAGATTAATAGATTAACAGTGTTGGAGGGGACCTTGTAGGTCACCTAGTCAAACCTCCCACCCAAGCTGAAGACCGGACACCATTTCTGACAAACAGCAGTCCAATATCTTTTTGAAAGCTTCCAGTGATTAAATGCCAACACAATCCCTAACCTCGGGATAGAATGGACAATAGGAACTCATAATTTGGTGATAAGAGTTTCAATTTTGGAATAAGCTCACAAAGTGTTATGAACTCTTGAGGTTTTCATTAACAGTAGTACCCACAAAGGAAAGGAAATTTTATATATAATATAGTTTTCAAGCTGTTCATACCGTCTGAGTAATTAAATTGCTGCTCCATTATGCAAAAGAGTTCAAATCCGTGGATAAGGTGGACCACCTGGGACACTGTAGCTTAAAGGGAAATACAATTATTAACAAAAACAAACTTCTGATTGACAAAATGGCTGAAAGGAATTGTGTTCTTGGGGAATCCAAAGTCATTGTTGGTTTTCCGTTCCCACAAAATAGCTGTAGCCTTTTCTACCTTTTAATCAAGCAGCAAAATTCTGATTGCAGTTCAAAACTAAAGCAATCAAAAGACCAGGAATATAATTCCATAACCATAAAAAGGGAGCTGTAAAAAAATAAGAAATAATGTTCAGAAAGATAGCAGAAAACAATTAATAGCATGAAATTGAGATGAGGGAAAAATAGCAATAGCAATAGCACTTAGACTTATATACTGCCTTGTAGTGCTTTACAACCTTCTATGGCGGTTTACAAAGTCAGCATATTGCCCCCAATAATCTGGGATCTCATTTTACCAACTTTGGAAGGATGAAAGACTGAGTCAACCTGAAGCTGGTCAGGATCGAACTGCTGGCAGTGGGCTGAGTTAATCTCTAACACCAACATGGCTTTTCAATACATATTAAGATTGACGAAAGACAAGGATGAGGAGACTGGTATCATACCATTCTGAAAAAAAATGCTGTTAAACTGAGCTCCATTATGGGCCAGAGGGCCCTGATAGATTAGCTTGTCCCATGCTAATTTATTATCTGCAAAATGTTCCTTTTGAAGACCAGGGTAGGATTAGGAGCCCATACTAATGAGTCCTATCCTGGTCTCAAATAATAAATGACCCCAACAAAAACTCTACTTTTACTGTGGACATACCTGGTGATGATGGGAAGAATCTCCAGATGGAACCAGCTGGTCTCTTTTGGAATCTAAGGATGAGATCTTTTTCTGATTAATCTGATTAATCCTGTTAGCTTGCACTTAATGCAGTTACAGTCAGAAAGAGGAATTAAGCTAGACTGCAAACTTTCTCTTTCTCTAAAAAGAACTTATGTGATGTTCTTCTCTGAATTTTGCAACTAAAAGGGTTATTGCACACAATATGCAAAATAAGTGCTTAAGTAGTAGAGTCCAATGTAACCTTCCACCATTTTGCCCATTTAATCCTGTGTGCAGATGTTGTTGGTTAGTGTACATTTTTAACCAAATGCAGTTTTTGTTTGGATTGGTTCAACTCAACAGACAAAATCTTGAAGGACATTTTTTTGTAGCTGGAAGGAGATGATTCCTGAAAGGACTTAATGGTGAAGATACTGGTGTATCTCTTTCTTTCTACTTACCTTTCACATCTGAAAAATCTGGTGTCAGGAGCAAGGACCCAAAAATGACAGACTCAGAGCAGTTTCTTCATGGTTGCTCACCCATTGATAGGAATCTCACCAGACTAGAGCACAATATAAATAACTATTAGATATACTTTGTGAAAGGGTTCAGGGGGGTTTAATCTGGCCATCTTCCTTCATTCCAAGGATTCTTGGCCAATTTGCCTTTTACTGCTTAGCAGATTCCTTCCCTCCTGCAATAATGCACATCCCACCAGATGTAGTAAATCCATGATAACTTTCCCTTATTCATTAAGCGTAATGGATAAATGCATGAAAGTGTAGGAGAAGAGGAGGCGAATGTGGGGGGTGGGAGGCGGAGTTAAGTAAATCATCAGCCTACAGGTGTTATGTCCCCATACATTGTCCAAATTCAGTCCACCTTGAATTCCATTGATGTTTATCTGACTCTGATTTGATTTGAACTTTAGTTGATTAGATTCTTGTGTATAAGTTTTAGAAATCACTGCCTTAGACCACATTCTGACTCTGAGGAAAACTGTACCAGTTGAACCAGCAGAATTCCAACACCAAGACGCACAAGAAGCAGGAATCATGAGAAGCTTATCAAAAATAGGCACTATCACAACAGCTTCAATGATCAGATCATGAAAATAGGTCATTCAAACCCTGGCCCTCAGGGGTTAGAGCAGAGTGTGAAATTTTGAAATGATTGGGTCAGTCACAGCCATTTTCTCCATTTCTCAGCTTAATCCTGTTTAAAAACAGTTAAAAATAATACAAACTAAGAAAGGAGAAAAAATATTTCATGCTCATCAATAGTGATTGGCTCACAATGAAATATAAATAATACGACATATTACAGGTAGTCCTTGACTTACGGATCACATTTGAACCTGCAATTGCAGTCATAAGTCATTGTTACAATTAAATGAGGCACCTTGTGATTCCTTGTTCAACAACATGAATCCCAGCATTTTCAGTTTCAGTTGTTAACTTGATCACTCAAGTTGTTAAATGGAGGGAGTCCCAGGTAAGAATAATTCCTCCCACCCATCTCATTTCCATCTATGTTCCTGCACAGTGACACTGATGGTGGCAGCCTCAGGTACCGCTACCACCCAGGTGACCTTCAGCACCAAGAGCTGTTTCCAACCTGGCAGGCCTCTCCTTCTTCCCACAGACTTCCCAAAAGAATATAATCCATGATGCAGCTGCGGGGCATAACTGTCAAGAGGTCAAGCGCAGGAAATCAAGAACAACAAAACAATTTGCTTAGAATAGTTTATTTAATTGCTGTTTGCATACAGACCGGAATCTTGCCAGACTAAAGCATACTCCGCATAGCTATCAGATAAATCCTATGCAGGTTTTAGAGAGAAGGCTGATTTGCCTTTTAGCTCTTTGAGAACGTGGCCTTCCCTCCAATTCCATAACACAATTCAAATTAAATGTTTATTTTGGTCATAGAACAGAATGAAAAGGCTAGAATGCAAACAAAAGCTGGAAAAATATAAAATACATAAAGTGCAAAAATATTTTGAAAAACTAATATCTATATCTCACTACAGTATCTACAGCTACATCAACACGTCTGTATCTCTACCTCTACCATCTCTATCTCTACTGTCTCTATCTCTATTATCTCTATCAACTCTATCTCATTTCATATCTCTATCTCTATCATCTATCTATCATCTACTATCTATCTATATCTATCTATCTATCTATCATTCTATCTATCTATCTCATCTATCTATCTATCTATCTATCTATCTATCTATCTATCATCTATCTATCTATCTATCTATCTATCTATCTATCTATCTATCTATCTAAATATCTATCTCTGCCTAGCGATCCATATCTATCTATCTATCTATCTATCTATCTATCTATCTATCTATCTATCTATCTATCGACACACACTCTCACAAGAAATCCATTAAAAATCCTTATATTTCAAAAACAGCCATGCAAAATTAAGAATATAAACCCAGAAGAGGTTTGCAAATGAAAAGGAAAGATTACTAAAAAGAGTAATCTTTAGAGTGGCAGGAAGGAAGGCTTACTATTACAGAAGCTACATATATTTTGTCAAGAAAGAAACCCACTAATTAATGATTATCAATAATCAACTTATGATAAAATATAACTGAATGATACTCTGTCTGAAATTTTTCAAGATAAAATATGTCACATTTTTTTTATTAAACAGCTTCTTCGGATTGAAAATTATGGGCAGAGCAATACTTCCGGTTTACATAGTTTTCTTTTTAAGTATTTTGCTCAGTAAATTGTATCACATCTGTATGTTCTTAAGGAAAGCACATACAATGTGCCAAATAAAATTATACCTTAAAATATTGTATGTGCAATATTTATGACTCTTCACAGCTGGTCTTCCTTCACGGTTTCCTGTTCTTCTGAGCTTTCCTTCTCATCCTTGAAAACTCTTTGCAGAGCAACCTTGTAAGATGCTCTGTGCTGATCCTTTCCTTCTTCTTCCTCCCCACTAAGAAATAAAGGAGCGGGTTGATGCTGCTGTTGAGAATGGCACATCCTATCCCAATGGTCATGAGGAGGAGATTATAGGTATCAAAATAATCAATGACATAAAAGACATTCATTGGGAGAGAAAAAAAGAGGTAGAAAAGGAGAGCCAGCAATAAGGCAGTGAGCAGTTTCCTTTGATTGCGTTGCATTTTAGACTTCATATGAATCAAGAGAGTCACAGTGGACACCACCATGAGAGGCGTACAAAGTAAACCATTCACAATCAGCTGGTAAAGCAAAGGTGAACTTCCGAAGGCCCTGGTTTGGTGGAGAATGAAATGCACCGCAGAGAGCAGGAAGGACAGGATCCAGATGAGGCCACAAACAAGTGTGGATAAATATGGAGGACGATGGCAGCGATGCCAGAGTGGGAAGAGGACAGCCACACACCTGTCCAGGCTGATGGCCGTCAGCAGAAACTGGCTGGCAGAATAGGTGAAGAAAATGAACTCAAAAAATAAGAAGAAAAAGGCGTCGACAACATCTGTTCTGTGACTCTGAGTAAACACTGTCACAAATATAGTTGCAGTAATGAGGGATGCGAGGACCCCAAAATCAGCGATGGAGAGATTCAGGATGAAAGTGGTGAAATGATTCCTCTTAATGGAAAAAGCCAGGAGATAAATTGTCCTTCCATTAACTACCAGGCCTAAAATGCAAATAAAGGCAAAGAATCCACTGAGAACATTTTGTGTTACATTATCAAACAGTTGATCATAAGGAGAAGAAAAAAATTCTGGTATTTTAGAAACATTTGGAGCAATTCCGGTAGTATTGAAAGGAAGATTGACCATTTCAGAACCATTCTTAGAAATTAAAAAAAATGTAACCTCCGTCTTTATCCTAAGAACAAATAGAGACAGAAAGGGAATCAATCCTTGTTAGTAAAATACATGTATGGCAACTCTAAAAAGACCATAGAATTATTTTATGAGTTGACAAGTACACTGTAGTGAGGCCCACCCCTCTCTTCCCAAATTAAAATATTCTTTATTCTTCATTTTAAAAAGAGGCAGAATATTATATTTCTCCAAGGTTAAATGGAGAGGCAACTTCATAAAGGGAGAAAGCAGCCCCACTCTGTCTGTCTAGGAAAACAGTCTCAAGCAGAAGAGGCTGGTTTTTTTGTATCCATGCACAAAGATTGGGCCAACCTAGGTATAAACCAAACACCTTCAACCACAGGTCTGGAGCTCATGGGATTAATTTATATCTCCCCACCCAAATTCTAAGGACAGGACATGACCTTTAGGCCCTTAGACCCTTTAGACCCTTAGGATCATTAGAATAGCAAAAGGCACAAGGTTCACTACATTGCACAACCTCTTGGAGTCTCTCCATCAGACTCCTATATAGACCCATCCACTCACTCAGCCATTTTGTCAGCCACTCCAGAAACATTGCTGATGTCACTGAAGTTTGTGGAAACCAAAAAAACAGAGTCCTTCTTTCCAATTAGCCAGCCTCCATTTTATTTCCAGCACCTTTCTCCCAGCTTGGAAGCAGATTTGATTTTCCTTCCCACATAAACACACACAATTTTTTTTTGACTTACACATATCAGCACATATCCTTTTTTTGACCACCTCATGGCAATTACAGCCCTAAACTTAAACTTTCTTGCAAGATTGCTAAACTCAATAGTGACTGAAGCTTCTCTGCAAATCTCTCAAAGTGTATTTTAGGAAACCTGCCACCAAGTTAGACATTGTGGCTGAGGGCAGAGTAGGGTTACCTGGCATTTGAACAGGCAAAGGGCAATACAAAGAATTCGAAGGAGGAGAAATGCAGGGGGAAGACACGCTAATTGTTTCATATTTACATTCTTTAGAGAGTAAGGGATTGCAAGTGAGCAAACAGGCACACAATGGGAAATGCACTTTGAGATGAATGTGCTAATGCTAGCAGTTGGAATATTATCAAATGACTGGACCGCTAAGTCCATTCCTGCGAAGAAAATATTTTGTATCATAATGTACTTACTCATGGTACCACTGCCAAACAGCAGCGGAGTTCTGTATTATTTCTTGGAATGATCCACTACCTAAGGAAGCAAGTATAGTAAGTCATTATTTTTTGATCAATAACAACAGGCAGCAAAAATGTTAATGTGCTTTAGAAACTCTATCCACACAGATTTGTTTCTTTCTGAATGGGAGTCTGTGAATATATAAATAAATCTCCAGTAGGTTCTTTTCTTACTGTCATTGCCCGGATGATCATTAGCCAATAATCAGTCTTTGTGATCTTGTCATTCTCTAAGCTGCCCCAGAATTATTTAACCTGGTAATTAATTCAAAATAATGTTTTAAAAGTATTTGTTTTGAAAAGGAAACTATTTTCCCCCACCTTATTTTTCCTTCATTTTCAGAAATACTTCTGGTCCCCTAATCATTTTTTTTTCTAATTAAAGTAGAACGCAAACATTGATTTCATCCCTTGTGTCCTTCCAAAGGACAATTCTGGGAGGATGTGGCAGCAGGAAGCAACAGGTATCAGTGTGTTGATATTCTTAAATTCTCCATAAGACTTAGTCCATCCTAAACCATTTTGTGAATGCACCCACCAAATGTTTTACAGATTAATAGATTAACAGTGTTGGAGGGGACCTTGTAGGTCACCTAGTCAAACCTCCCACCCAAGCTGAAGACCGGACACCATTTCTGACAAACAGCAGTCCAATATCTTTTTGAAAGCTTCCAGTGATTAAATGCCAACACAATCCCTAACTTCAGGATAGAATGGACAATAGGAACTCATAATTTGGTGATAAGAGTTTCAATTTTGGAATAAGCTCACAAAGTGTTATGAACTCTTGAGGTTTTTGTTATGTATGTAGGTTTGAATGTTATTGGTTTATTTGAACTGTTCTTGTAAAATGTCAAATGGTATTGGTTTAAATAGTGCGGGAAGAAACCCTGCACTCCCATTGGCTGGCAGCTACGGCTGCAGGCTATAAGAGGCAGCCGTAGCCAAGCCTGGATGGGTCTATTCGAGCTGTAGTCACTTAATAAACTCTTTGCTGGAACTCCTCGCGTCTGACTCTTCATGCAAACTTAACAGTTTTCATTAACAGTGCTACCCACAAAGGAAAGGAAATTTTATATATAATATAGTTTTCAAGCTGTTCATACCGTCTGAGTAATTAAATTGCTGCTCCATTATGCAAAAGAGTTCAAATCCGTGGATAAGGTGGACCACCTGGGACACTGTAGCTTAAAGGGAAATACAATTATTAACAAAAACAAACTTCTGATTGACAAAATGGCTGAAAGGAGTTGTGTTCTTGGGGAATCCAAAGTCATTGTTGGTTTTCCGTTCCCACAAAATAGCTGTAGCCTTTTCTACCTTTTAATCAAGCAGCAAAATTCTGATTGCAGTTCAAAACTAAAGCAATCAAAAGACCAGGAATATAATTCCATAACCATAAAAAGGGAGCTGTAAAAAAATAAGAAATAATGTTCAGAAAGATAGCAGAAAACAATTAATAGCATGAAATTGAGATGAGGGAAAAATAGCAATAGCAATAGCACTTAGACTTATATACTGCCTTGTAGTGCTTTACAACCTTCTATGGCGGTTTACAAAGTCAGCATATTGCCCCCAATAATCTGGGATCTCATTTTACCAACTTTGGAAGGATGAAAGACTGAGTCAACCTGAAGCTGGTTAGGATCGAACTGCTGGCAGTGGGCTGAGTTAATCTCTAACACCAACATGGCTTTTCAATACATATTAAGATTGACGAAAGACAAGGATGAGGAGACTGGTATCATACCATTCTGAAAAAAAATGCTGTTAAACTGAGCTCCATTATGGGCCAGAGGGCCCTGATAGATTAGCTTGTCCCATGCTAATTTATTATCTGCAAAATGTTCCTTTTGAAGACCAGGGTAGGATTAGGAGCCCATACTAATGAGTCCTATCCTGGTCTCAAATAATAAATGACCCCAACAAAAACTCTACTTTTACTGTGGACATACCTGGTGATGATGGGAAGAATCTCCAGATGGAACCAGCTGGTCTCTTTTGGAATCTAAGGATGAGATCTTTTTCTGATTAATCTGATTAATCCTGTTAGCTTGCACTTAATGCAGTTACAGTCAGAAAGAGGAATTAAGCTAGACTGCAAACTTTCTCTTTCTCTAAAAAGAACTTCCGTGATGTTCTTCTCTGAATTTTGCAACTAAAAGGGTTATTGCACACAATATGCAAAATAAGTGCTTAAGTAGTAGAGTCCAATGTAACCTTCCACCATTTTGCCCATTTAATCCTGTGTGCAGATGTTGTTGGTTAGTGTACATTTTTAACCAAATGCAGTTTTTGTTTGGATTGGTTCAACTCAACAGACAAAATCTTGAAGGACATTTTTTGTAGCTGGAAGGAGATGATTCCTGAAAGGACTTAATGGTGAAGATACTGGTGTATCTCTTTCTTTCTACTTACCTTTCACATCTGAAAAATCTGGTGTCAGGAGCAAGGACCCAAAAATGACAGACTCAGAGCAGTTTCTTCATGGTTGCTCACCCATTGATAGGAATCTCACCAGACTAGAGCACAATATAAATAACTATTAGATATACTTTGTGAAAGGGTTCAGGGGGGGTTAATCTGGCCATCTTCCTTCATTCCAAGGATTCTTGGCCAATTTGCCTTTTACTGCTTAGCAGATTCCTTCCCTCCTGCAATAATGCACATCCCACCAGATGTAGTAAATCCATGATAACTTCCCCTTATTCATTAAGCGTAATGGATAAATGCATGAAAGTGTAGGAGAAGAGGAGGCGAATGTGTGGGGTGGGAGGCGGAGTTAAGTAAATCATCAGCCTACAGGTGTTATGTCCCCATACATTGTCCAAATTCAGTCCACCTTGAATTCCATTGATGTTTATCTGACTCTGATTTGATTTGAACTTTAGTTGATTAGATTCTTGTGTATAAGTTTTAGAAATCACTGCCTTAGACCACATTCTGACTCTGAGGAAAACTGTACCAGTTGAACCAGCAGAATTCCAACACCAAGATGCACAAGAAGCAGGAATCATGAGAAGCTTATCAAAAATAGGCACTATCACAACAGCTTCAATGATCAGATCATGAAAATAGGTCATTCAAACCCTGGCCCTCAGGGGTTAGAGCAGAGTGTGAAATTTTGAAATGATTGGGTCAGTCACAGCCATTTTCTCCATTTCTCAGCTTAATCCTGCTTAAAAACAGTTAAAAATAATACAAACTAAGAAAGGAGAAAAAATATTTCATGCTCATCAATAGTGATTGGCTCACAATGAAATATAAATAATACAACATATTACAGGTAGTCCTTGACTTACGGATCACATTTGAACCTGCAATTGCAGTCATAAGTCATTGTTACAATTAAATGAGGCACCTTGTGATTCCTTGTTCAACAACATGAATCCCAGCATTTTCAGTTTCAGTTGTTAACTTGATCATTTCTTTCTTTCTGAATGGGAGTCTGTGAATGTATAAATAAAATAATCCCCAGTAGAATTTTTTTCCTGTCATTGTCCAGAGGATCATTAGCCAATAACCATTTGTGATCCTCTAGGCCACCCAAGAATTATTTAACCTGATAATTAATTCAAAACAATTTTTAAGAATACTCATTGTGAAAAGGAAACTATCCGTATGCTCAAAACTGGAAATCAGAGAGTAGTCCCACAGATAATATGTTAATTAAAAAAATTATAGATTGTGCAGAAATGAATAAACTTACAATGGAATTGCAGGAGAAGGAAGAAAAAGAATATTACGAGGCCTGGGAGAAATGGTATGTTTGGTTAGATAACAGGAACAAAAGACAATGCAAAATGTAAATGTAATTGATGTACATGTGTGTGTGTGTTTGTGTAAATTAATATGGAGAAGTCAATGCTACAACGCACTGCAAAAATTGTAAATATGATTTGTTTTTGAAACTGTAAAACTTTAATAAAATTTATTATAAAAGAAAAAAGAAAAGGAAACTATTTTCCCCCAGTTGTTTTTCCTTCATTTTCAGAAATGCTTTTGGGCCTCTTATAATTTTTTTTCTAATTAAACAAGAACAGAGGTTGACTTCATACCTTGTGTCCTTCCAAAGGACAATTTTGGGAGGATGCGGCCTGTAGGAATCAACAGGTATCAGTGTGTTGATATATCTTAAATTCTCCATAAGACTTAGTTTATGAATAATTCCATCAGAAGCCATTTTGGAATGCCTCCACTGACTGGTTTCAAAATGCCAATGCAAACCCCAACCTCAGGAGCTAGTGGACAACAGGAACTTACTCATGATTCGATGATAGAATTTCAGTTTTGGAATAAGCTCACGAAGCATTATGAACACTTGAGGTTTTCGTTCTCAGTAGTATACCCACAAAGGAAAGGAAAGTTTATATATAATGTAGTTTTTGTGATATTCATACCTTCTGAGTAATTAAATTGCTGCTCCATTGTGCAAAAAGTGTTTGCTTGCTTACAAGAGTACAAATCTATGGATAAGGTGGACCATCTGGGACACTGCAATTTAAAGGGAAATATAATTATTAAAAGAGAGCAAACTTGACTGTTCTTCTGATTGTCAAAATGGCTGAAAGAAGTTGTATTCTTGGAGAATTTCAAGCTCTGGAATTCTCCACAAACAAGCTCTGCCTTTACTATAGTCATATCTGGTAACGATAGGAAGAATCTCCAGAAGGATCAAAAAGTCTTTTCCAGAATCTAAGGACAAGAACTTTTTCAGTGAATCCTGTTGGCCTTCACTTGATGCAAGTACAGTCTTGAGCCTTGGTGGTGCAGGCTGTTAAATGCCTAGCACTTAGTTCCAGCTGTCTGCAATTAGTGCAGGCTCGAATCCCACCAGGCACAAGGTTGACTCAGCCTTCCATCCTCTCGGGATAGGTAAATTGAGGACCCAAGATTTTGGGAGGCAATAAGCTGACTTTGTAAAAATGCCAATTGGGGGCGGCCAAAAAGCCCTAGTAATAAGCAGGCATATACAATGGAATGAAGGCTATTGCTGAGCGCATTGGGTTGTGCTCCCAAAAATTGTAAGCCGCCCTGAGTCTCCGGAGAAGGGCTGCATATAAATACGAATTAAAAAAAATGCACATCCCAACAGGTGTAATAAATCCATGATAACTTTCCCTTATTCCATTAAGCATAATGGATAAATTTTAAAACCCATTAAAGTGTAGGAGAATAGGAGGCAAAACTGGGGGTGGGGACAGAGTTTATTTATTTTATTTATTTATTTATTAAACATGTACAAGATAACAAGTAGAAGTATGAACATAAACAAGAACAAATGAAGTAAATACAGATAAATGGGGACAGTAAGACAGGGATGGTAGGCACACTGGTGCGCTTATGCACGCCCCCTTTAAGGACCTCTTAGGGATGGGGTGAGGTCCACAGTAGACAGTTTGAGGTTGAAGCTGTGAGGGGTTGAGGCTGTAACAGTGGAGTCTGGTAGGTCATTCCAGGCGTTGACCACTCTGTTGCTGAAGTCGTATTTTCTGCAATCGAGTTTGGAGCGGTTTACCTTGAGTTTGTATCGATGGTTTGCCCATGTGTTATTGTGATTGAAGCTGAAAAAGTTGTTGACAGGCAAGATGTTATAGCAGACAATTTTGTGAACTATGCTTAGATCGGACTGCTGGCGGCGCAGTTCCAGATTGTCCAGGCCCAGAATTTAGAGCCCAGAGGCATAGGGAATTGTAGTGTGAGTGGAAGAGTGGAATACTTTTCTTGAGAAATACCTCTGAACCCGCTCAATTGTGTTAATGTCCGATATGCAGTGTAGGAATCAGGTGGACAAGCTATATTCGAGAACTGGTCTGGCAAAGGTTTTGTATGCCCTGGTTAGCAATTTAGTGTTGCCGGAGAAGAAGCTTCACAAAATAAGGTTAATAATTCTTAAGGCCTTTTTGGCAATGCTGTCACAGTGATCCCTGGGGCTTAGATCATTTGAGATATGTACTCCTAGGTCCTTGACAGAGTGAGGGTCATCTATGAGATTGCTTCCACCTAACTTGTATTTAGGGTTCTGATTTTTTTTTGCCAATGTGCAGGATAGAACATTTGTTAGTTGACATTTGGAGACCATACTGACACATAGTCAAGATTGCTTTGTAGGGCAGCAGTATTGTTGGTGGTGTTGAATAATTTTACGTCATCGGCCAAGAGGTTGCAGCTGCTTTTAATGTTGTCACATAGCCCATTGATGTAAAGCAGAAAGAGTGTGGGTCCTAAGACACTGTCTTGGGGGACACCGCTATTAACTGGTGCTGGATAGGGCCTTCCCTATTTTGACCATTTGTGGCCTGTTTGACAGGAACATGGCTATTCACTTGTGCAGGGGTCTGGAGATGCTTTAAGAACTAAGTTTCAGCAGCCGTTTGTTGTGCACCACTGAATCAAAAGCTTTGCAGAAGTCTATGTAAATTGCATCTATTGCTTTACCTTGATCCAGATGTGTCGTGCAAATGTTTCTGCAGTGTAGGAGTTGCAGATTACAGGACAATTTTTTCCTGAAACCAAACAGCTTGTTAGAAAGTAGATTGTTTGTGTCTAAGTGTAGGGTGATAGATTGGTTTATAATTGATTCCATGACTTTACAGGTGATGCAACACAGTGAGATTGGTCTGTAATTTACTACTAGACTAGAGTCTCCCTTTTTAAAAATAGGTATGACGGTGGCTAATGAGCATAAGTCAGGCAGGGAGCTGGTTCTGAAAGATACCTTATAGATTGTGCTTAGAGGTTCGGCTAGGACAGTGGCAAGCTTTTTCAAAAAGTAGGCACATAATCCATCAGGACCAATATATAGGGATGGTTTTCCATTATGTAGTGCTGTTTCAGTGTTCACTGCTATAAAGTCAATACGTAGTAAGTCGTTACTATTTGTTAAGTAAATCACCAGCCTACAGTTGTTATGTCCCCACAAATTGTTCAAATTCAGCCCACTTTGAATTCCATTGATGCTTATCTAGCTCTGATTCAGATTTGAACATTAGTTGACTGGATTCTTGTGTATAAGTTTTAGAAATCACTGCCTTAGACCACATTCTGAACTCTGAGGAAAACTGTACCAGTTGAACCAGCAGAATCCCAACACCAAGACGCACCGAAGCAGGAATCATGAGAAGCTTATCAAAAATAGGGATGATCAGAACAGCTTCAATAATCAGATAGTGAAATAGGTCATTCAAACCCTAGGCCTCAGGGATTAGAACAGAGTGTGAACTTTGAAATGGATTGGGCCTGTCGCAGCCATTTTCTCCATTTCTCAGCTTTAAACACTTTGGGGTGGGGGGAGGAGGGAGCTCTGGAATGTCAGACCAGGCATCAACAACCTATTATCCTGTGGGAACCAAGGTCTTCCCAACAGGTGCTAGGGGTAGGCTGGAAGAGGCTACCAAGGAGAAGTCAGAACACCTAATTGGACAATGTGACCTGTGACAAGGAGGGAGGGCGCTGTCTATTCTTTTATTGTACTGAAAGCGCAGGAACTAGCCAGAGCTGGTTTTGCATTTTAAACATGCAGCATATTCCATAAAGCCATTCTTTGAGGAAGCTGAAAGTCTCAGAGTTACTGAATTCATTTAACAACTGCGACACACAAAAGGTGGTAAAATGGGGCAAAGTTCACTTAACACATGTTTCACTTAGCAACAAAAAAACTGGGCTCAATTGTGGTCGTAAGTCAAGGATTACCTGTATTTTTGCTGCTTCATTCTAACAACGATGTTTAGGGGTTTTATGAGATTCTGGCCAGCTCTCAGGGATGCAAGATATAGTGGGACCTGTATGGCTACCGCCGACCCGTTTCCAATATTTATAAGGAAACACTGAGATTTCTTTGCCCTTCACCTCTTAGTTCGATTTCTCTCTGGCTGCGTTGGATTCATTACTCGGAATGTTGACACAGAGAGCAAAGCGAAGAAACTCAGTAGGACTCCTTGCCCAACAGGGAAAAGAGCTGTCTGCAGTGTGAGGTAAGTAAGAGCGCTCACCAGTTCAGTTTCTGTGTTGGAAACAATTATCTCATCTCCTGTGCTGGTGTGTTGCTCTAGTGTATTTTTTTGTGTAAAAAATCCCTGGAAAATTTTGACCTTTGTACAAGCTGACAAATCTTACTTGGCTCTCTGGAGTTTAGATTTTGACTTCCGTTTTGTGTGTTCCTCTTGAAAGTGAAACTACCCACACAATATTTCTTTCCTTTGTTGATTAACTTTCCTTGGTTGACTTTGTTGACTAACCTTCTTTTCTTCTTCTGCAGTTTATTTATTCAATAGTTCAATAAATAAATTACTTTTAACTAATAACAGCAAGTGTATCAGTTTGAAACTTGAAGAATGACCATTAGTACCTCAGTGAGAACTGTGTCTTTCATTGGAGATTCACAAAATCTAACTTCAGAACAATATATGTCCATACAGAAGAAACTATATTTATATAGTTCTGGGATGAAATGTGGAGTTATTGGTACTCTCTGGGCATGGTTGCTGGCTTGCAGAAATTTTCCCTGTATCACATCAGGTAAAATCAAGCAATCAAATGATTGCAAGCCAACAACCAAATTCACACACGTCAGTGAGGGACTCCACAGCGTATATATCACTATGTGATTCTGAACTGGAATGAAAGCTTTACACCATGGAAAAATGTTGCTTGGTGGTGGTGTCTGCATTATAATGCACTTTGTTAATAATACTGGTTGACGCCAAGAGAGTTAAAAACTTATCCTATGAATCAAAAGTAGACCTTGCAGATTTTATAAATCAAACATTATCCAGTTACATTACAGTTCTAGTAGTATTTACAGTTACATTATCTGGTTGGTGTCGCAGCGAGTCTGCAACACGTACTCGTTGTCCGAGGTTCCCTGTTGATGTTGTCCTGGGTTCCCGCAGGAACGAGTCTCAGCCCTCGCCGAGACAATTTAGGGGGTTCTCGCAAGAACGAAAGAAGTCGAATAAGAGACACCACGCCAGAAGTTTCTCGAGATGAGAGAGCACGAAGTGCCCGGGGTGATGTTGTGTCCCCCGAACAGATCATAACAGTCTCTTTTATTAAGCAGTTTTAGCAGGGAGGGGTAACTACAGCAAGGAAGGAAGTAGCATATAGAAAGTTACCAGACAGCGTGAGTCAGAGCATACGTGTTAGCAAAACACCACCTGATTTACAAGAAATCATACATTTCAGCGGAATAGAAACCTAACTCAGGGAAAGCGAAACTTAACTTGAGGAGCAATGCAATGGGTACTATGAATCATGTCTGTCAGGCATTAGATATCATGTAGCACTGAAAAAGGTCAAGTCACGTTCTCACGGCTGTGAGGCCTAAGAAAACCTGAACCAATGATATATCCATAGGTTGGACTACTGTAATGCTCTCTACATGGGGCTCGCCCTGAAGAGCACCCAGAGGCTCCAACTTGCGCAGAATGCAGCTGCACGGGTTATTTATGGGAGGCCTTGGCATGCCCATGTAACACTTCTCCTGCGCGGCTTGCACTAGCTACCGGTGGTCTTTCGGGTGCGATTCAAGGTGATGGTTATGATCTTTAAAGTGCTCCATGGCTTAGGCCCAGGGTACTTGCAAGACCACTTACTGCTGATGACAACCTCCCACTGACCAGTGCGGGCCCACAGAGTTGGCCTCCTCAGGGTGCCGTCGGTCAAACAATGTCGGCTGGCGGCCCCCAGGGGGAGGGCCTTCTCTGTGGCAGCCCCTGCCCTCTGGAATGAGCTACCTGTAGAGATCCGGATTGTCCCGACCTGAGAGCCTTTCACGCCCCTTAAAACATGGCTGTTTAAGCAAGCCGATCTATCCCCATGAGATATTTTTAAATTTTTGGATTGGAATTATCGTTTTAACCATTGTTCTTAAATTTTTAAAACTTGATATGGGTGGGGCTTAATTGAGTTTAATTTTATTTTAATATTTATATTGTATGATTTTTAATGCCCTGTAAACCGCCCTGAGTCCCTTTGGGGAGAAGGGTGGTATATAAAACCAACTAAATAAATAAATAAATAAATTTGGTGCAACCTAATTAAAACAGGTCTATTGCAATCCTCCAAAACATGCATTTTGTATATCCCAACATTTTTTCAAATAAAACCTTTATATTTCATAGCAAAATGTTCTTCAATCCTGTTTAAAAACAGTTAAAAATAATACAAACTAAGAAAGGAGGAAAAACATTTTATGCTCATCAATAGTGATTGGTTCATGATGAAATATAAATAATACAACATATTACAGGTTGTCCGGTTTACATAGTTTTATTTTTAAGTACTTTGCTCTGTAATTTGTATCACATCTGTATGTTCTTTATTTTATTTATTTATTTATTTATTTATTTATTTATTTATTTATTCATTCATTTATTTTGTCAAGTGATTATAAGATTGCAGGTATAAGTATAGACATAGTTATGAGTACATGAAATGAATACATATAAGAAAAATAAAAAGAAACAATAGGGCAGGGATGGTAGGCACATTGGTGCGCTTATGCATGCCCCCTACAGGCCTCTTAGGAAAGAGGTGAGGTCAATAGTAGAGTTAAGGTTAAAGTTTTCGGGGTTTGGGGAAGAAACCATAGAGTCAGGTAGAGTATTCTAGACATTGGCCACTCTGTTCTAGAACACTGCCTTGGGGGACACCACTGTTGACAGGTACAGAATTTGATAAAACGCTTCCAATTTTGACCATTTGTTGTCTATTTGACAGAAATGCTTCTATCAAGTTATGCAGTTGTCCAGAGATACCATAAGATTTTAGTAGGAGTTTGTCATGTACCACTGAATCAAAGGCTTTAAAGAAGTGTTCTCTTAATAAAAACATAGGTTTCAGTCCTGCAGAACAAAACACAATAAACAGGAAGAATTAAAACAGTTACCAAAAGAAAAAATATTTTAGGTTTGTCAGGATATTGGCTGTGAAACATTTGAGAAGTCTAGGAGCCCTAATGTGGTGATGGTCAACCCATTCATTCTGGGACTCAGAGAAATCTTTCCAGGCCACTAAGCATTGGACGTTTCCTCTATGTCTATGGCAGTGGTGGGATTTAAAAAAAATTACTACTGGTTCTGTGAGGGTGGCTTGGTGGACAAAGCATGGTTTGGTGGGCGTGGCATGGCTTGGTGTGCATGGCATGGCTTGGTGGGTGTGGCTTGGTGGGCATGGCAGGGGAAGGATACTATAAAATCTCCATTCCCACCCCACTCCAGGGGGAAAGTTACCACCAGTTCTCCAAACTACTCAAAATTTCCGTTACCAGTTCTCCAAAACTGGTCAGAACCTGCTGAACACCACCTCTGATCTATGGGAATCTAAAATATTCTGGACCTCAAAGTGCTGTTCCCCTCTATCATAAGTGGCTCAGGTAATGGTGGAAGCTGAGGCCTAAGGGAAGAGGTGATTTCTGATTTTAACAAGATGCAAAGAAAACAGGAGGACCCAACCCAGGGACTTAGGCTGATCTAACTTCACAGACACTGGGTGGTCCAAGATGGAAACAAGACAGGGATCCCCAATCCTCAGTCTGTGGATTGGTACCGGTCCAGCATGGCAGAAACCAGTCCGTGCAAACAATTGAAGTCCCATTTGCAGCATACAGGCAGCTTACAAAACCAAGCCCTCTCTAGTCTCCAGAAAAACCTCTCTACACAGAACTGGTCCCTGGTGCCCAAAAGGTTGGAGATGCTCTGTTCTAAGCATCCTAGAGTGGGTGCATCCAAAACTTCCACACAGTTTCCAAACAGATATGAGAACTCAGTTGGGCCATTCATGCTTTTATGGTAGGCAGATTGACATAAAATATGGTCCTGGCTAGACTTACAATGTTAAGGAAGTACATTTTCAATGGTGTATCACCACCAAACTGATTATTTAAAATAACTCATGATCATAACTCATAAAAAGTACGCATGTACTTTATAAGAAATCATAGTATCAAATAATTTCTTCCTAGCAGTTCCTGAGATTTGTTCTGAACTGAGAAAGATCTCAGGCCACTCTTTTGAAAACAGCAAAGTCCACGATCTGAACAGAGGCCACAGTTGGCTTTGAAGAGGGGCCAAAGAGGCCATCTATATTAAAATCCCTCACACCTCAACAGGGGAGGAGGGATACAACACCAGCTATCTCCTGTGAACAACTGTTCTGACCCAAACCTTTTTCCAATCAAACAAACATGAACCAAAGGTAACAGAAACCTTTTAATGATTCTTACAAATCCCCGGTTAAAAGGCTGCTGCAAACTAATTAACTTTAATAAGCACAAGCCTCGCCAAAACTGTGTGAGGCTGCCAAGAATCACAGATAAGAAATATTTCACAACACAAGGGTCTTCAAATACCAACTTAAGATACTGTAATGTCCATGAGGCTGAGTTTCAAAATGTCTTTGCTTCCTGCAAAGAACGTTCACTTCACACTGGCTTTTATCTTCTTGAAGGAGGGGCCATTACCTTGCAGCCTTACTCTCGAGTCACCCGTGCTGTTGCAGCTGCTCTTTCCTGCGAGCAACCCTGTGTGCACGCGCACTTGACACAAGCTCCTCGGGAACCTCCTCACTGCTGCTGCCAGCCCCCACAATCTCTGAAGGCAGCAGTCCACTCCCTAATGGTCCTGGCCCCTCATCTGAGTCTTTGCTTTCCTCAGCCATCTGCACCTGTTGTCGGCTAACCACAACAACCACACAGTTCTTTCAGCAGTTCCAAGAAGGCTCTACATGCGTTTGCACTACTCAGGTGATCCCGAGGGCACAGATTAACCTCCAAGTGTCCTCAATGACTCTCTAAAAGAATGCAAATGACCAGATGACTGCAAGGAATTTAAATCCTCCCATTCCCCACCATCCAGTCAGAGCTGAAGAAGCTTCTTGGATAAGAAGCGAAACGTCTTCAAAGAAAAACAAGGAAGTCCAGTTGCCTCTTGAAAAAGCACCTCTGAGACTATCATCATGAAAGTTCTAACTTTGCTGTGGACATACCTGGTGATGATGTGCAAAAATTCCTTGGTAAAAACCAACAGGCCTCTTGGAAAATCCAAAGAAGCTCAGAAAGGTAGACTGAATCCAGTTTGGTTTGTATTTGATTTAGCTGTGGTGAGAAAGCAGAATTTTTTCAATATCAGGCATACTTTTCTAGGTACAGAAAAGAGTAACTTGCTTAACATTTTGCTATGTACTTGGAAAGAGAAAGCGTTTCTATACATTTTTTCTAAAGGAAATGTTTAAATACTTAATCATAACTTTGAAGGAAAAACAAGAAATTGTAAATCAGTCTAATCTCATCCTGTCTTGCTTCTACAAGAATGAGAAAACATGAAATTCAATCTAAAGTTTTTTTTCATCTTATGCCTGCAATTGTTTCATTGAAATGTTTCAATGAAAATTTGAACCATATGTTCGAGGACATAAATTGGGTTGAAAAGGATTATTTAGAGCAATTGAAGTAAAAAGTATGTTTAATGTTGTGGTGCTTTTCAAGATACAGAAAGCACCACACACCGAGCTACCCTTGAAGAGTACTCAGAATTACAGCTGATTTTATCACTCTACTTTGTGAGTTGCACTGGTTACCAGCAGGCTTCCAGATGTAATTCATTTTCACCTGTAAAGACCTTCAATGGCTTAAGACAGGGGTCTTCAAAGTTGACAGTTTTAAGACTTGTAGACTTCAAGAATTCCTCCTCCAGTCATGTTAGCTCAGGAATTCTGGGAGTTGAAGTCCACAAGTCTTAAACTTGCCAAGTTTGAAGACCCTTGACATAAGATCTAGGCTCCTAGGAGACCACGTCTGTTTTTGTTTTACATGACCTCTAAAATCTGGCAGAACATCTTCACTCTAGGTCCCAGTAATAATAATAATAATAATAATAATAATAATAATAATAATAATAATAATAATTTATTCGACTTGTATGCCGCCCTACTCCCTAAGGACTCAGGGCGGCGAACATTAAAACAGAACAAGTTTACAATAAAAAGAGAATTAAACAAATAAACAAGCCGAATACAATTAAAAGTTAAGAAAATTAAAACTCTCATTAAAACCCCCGGGTCATTCCAGGCCGGCCTGTTGAAACAACCAAGTCTTCAGGTCTCGGTGGAAGGAGCGGAGGTCGGGAGCCAAACGGAGATCCACGGGGAGCTGATTCCAGAGGGCAGGTGCTCCCACGGAGAAGGCCCTAGCCCTGGGAACCGCCAGCCGACAATGCCTGACCGACGGTACTCCAAGGAGGCCCCTCCTATGAGAGTGAACAGGGCGATTGGAAAGTGATGCTAGCAGGAGGCGTTCCTGCAAGTACCCTGGACCCAAGCCATTAAGGGCTTTATAAGTTGTTACTAACACCTTGAAGGCGACCCGAGAGGCAACCGGCAACCAATGCAAGCTGCGCAGGAGGGGTGTAACATGGGAGTATCAGGATACCCCCATCACAGCCCACGCAGCCACATTCTGCACCAGCTGTAACCTCCGGGTCATCCGCAAGGGGAGCCCCATGTAAAGAGCATTGCAGTAGTCGATTCTAGAGGTGACGAGCGCATGAATAACCATTCGAAGGGCATCTCGGTCCAAATAAGGGCGGAGCTGGTGAACCAGCCGAACCTGGGCAAAGCCCCCTGGCCACAGCTCCCACATGCTCCTCCAAACCGAGCTGTGAATCCAGGAGGACACCCAGGTTCCTCGCCCTATCCACGGGGCAACACCTCCCCCATGACCAAAGATGGTACATCCAGTAAAGACCAAGATGCCGGTAAGAACAGCCACTCAGTCTTGGTGGGGTTGAGCTGAAGCCTATTACTCCCCATCCAGACCCGCACGCCTCCAGGCACCGGGACATCACGGAGAGAGCATCACTGATCTGGTCTGGGGTGGAGATATAAAGCTGGGTATCATCAGCATACTGATGATACCTCACCTCAAAACCTCGGATGATCTCGCCCAGCGGTTTCATGTAGATATTAAACAGGAGAGGCAAGAGAACAGACCCCTGGGGCACCCCACAAGTGAGGGGCCTCGGGCCACCTCTGCCCCCTGCCAACACCGACTGTGAACAGCCCGAGAGGAAGGAGGAGAACCACCACAAAACGGTGCCCCCCACCCCCAATCCTCTGAGCCGCTGCAGAAGGATACCATGGTCGATGGTATCGAAAGCCGCTGAGAGATCTAACAGGACTAGGACAGAGGAAAACCCTGTCCCGAGCCTCCAGAGATCATCCATCAGTGCACCAATGCTGTCTCCGTGCTGTGTCCGTCCCTGAAGCCCGATTGATATGGGTCTAAATAATCAGCTTCCTCCAGGAACAAGGGAAGCTGCTGAACCACCACGCTCTCAACAACCTTCACTAAAAAGTGAAGGTTGCAGACTGGACGATAGTTGTTCAAAACGGCTGGGTCCAAGGCAGGCTTCTTGAGGAGGGGCCTCACCACCGCCTCTTTCAAGGCAGCAGGAAAGACTCCCTCACTCAAGGAGGCATTAACAACTGCCTGGAGCCAGCCGCGTGTAACCTCCCTGGAGGCATACACCAACCAGGAAGGACATGGGTCCAACAAACACGTGGTAGAAGACAGCCTTCGCATGATCCTGTCCACCTCATCAAGGGAGACCAGGTCAAACTCAACCCAGATAGAATCCACCAGACCCGCCACCCCATCATCAGGACCACTGCCAATCAGAGTCCAAGCCGGCACGAATTTGAGCGACCTTATCCACCAGATGTAAGCTAAATTCCTCTGCTCTGCCCTGCAAAGGGTCATCCCTCCCCAAATTGAAGGAGGGAGCGGGTCACCCGAAACAGGGCCGCAGGGCAATCATCGGTGGACGCAATCAGAGCGGAGAAGTAAGCACGCCTCGCTGCCCTGATCGCTTCCAGATAGGTCCTAATATAGGCTCGCAACTGGACACGGTCGGATTCGGAGCAGCTAGCCCTCCACCTGCTCTCCAGGCATCTTCTCCGCCGTTTCATCCCCCGGAGCTCCTCAGAAAACCAGGGAGCCCATTGGGGTCTACGGCGGGGAAGAGGCCGCAAGGGGACAACCCGGTCGAGCACCTCCGAAGCCGCCTGTTGCCAGGCGGCCGTCAGCATCTCAGCCGAGCTATGGTCGAGGGAGGCGGGCAAGAACCCCAGCACCGTCTGAAACCTCTCCGGGTCCATTAGGTGTCTGGGGCAGAACCATCATATTGGCTCCTCATCCCAGCAGTGAGGGACAGCCAACTGAAAGACCAGCCACAGGAGATAGTGATCCATCCACGATAAAGGGAGGGTAGATGGAGAACCCTCCCCCAGATCACTACGCCACTGCCCCGAGACAAAAACCAGGTCAAGCATGTTCCCCCCCTCATGACTGGGCCCATGAATCACCTGGGTCAGGTTCATGGCTGCCATGGATGCCATGAACTCCTGAGCCAAACCCGACGCCCCCCCCAGTGACGGCAGGTTAAAGTCCCCCAGAACCGTAAGCCTGGGGAACTCCACCGCCACCTCCGAGAGGACATCGAGCAGCTCAGGCAGGGCCGCCGCTATGCAGCTGGGGGACAGGTACGTTAGCAGCAAACCCAACCGACCACCAGGGCCCAACCTCACGAGGAGGGCCTCACACCCGCCTATCTGCAGGACAGTGACCTCCCTTGGAAACAAGGTCTCTCTAACAATTATGGCTACCCCTCCGCCCCTTCCCTGGGCCCGAGACCGGAACAGCACATGGAAACCTGGAGGGCATAAATCACACAGAGGGACACCCCCCTCCAGGCCCAACCAGGTTTCCGTAATGCATGTCAGGTCCGCAGCCTCCTCCTCCATGAGCTCACGGAGGAGGGATGACTTATTGGCTACGGACCTGGCATTCAAATATACCAGCCTGAGCCCAGAGACCACGTCTCCCAAGACCCCAGGGGAGCAGGAAGCTCGTAAACATCGGGGGCGTGCTCCGTCACATAATTTGGCCCCCTGTCCCATCCCCCCCTGCCATAACCGATCACCCTGGAGATGGTCAACCCTGCCCTGTCATAGAACATAGAATAATATAGTTGGAAGGGATCTTGGAGGTCTTCCAGTCCAAACCTCTGCTTGAGCAAGAGACCCTATACCATTTCAGACAGATAGCTGTCCAGTTTCTTCTTAAAAGCCTCCAGTGATGGAGGACCCACAACTTTTGAAGGCAATTTGTTTCATTGGTTGATTATTCTCACCGTTAGGAAATTTCTCCTTGGTTCTAGGTTTCTTATCTCCTTTGTTAGTTTCAGTTCATTGCTTCTTGTCCTGATTTCTGGTGCTTTGGAAAATAGGTTGCCCCCCTCATTTTTGCGGCAACTGCTTAAATATTGGAACACTGGTATCATGTCTTCCCTAGTCCTTCTTATCACTAGACTATAGACATACCCAATTCCAGCAACTGTTCTTCATATGTTTTAGCCTCCAGCTCCCTACTCATCTTTGTTGCTCTTCTCTGCACTCTTTCCAGAGTCTCAACATCTTTTCATATTGTGGTGGCCAAAACTAAATGCAGTATTCTTACTACGGCTTTGTAAATTGGTACTAATATTTCATATTATCTTGATTCTACCCCTATACTAATGCAGCTTCAAATTGCACTGGCTTTTTGGCTGCTATCGCACACCATTGGCTCATATTTAAGTGATTTTCTACTAGGACTTTAAGATTCCTCTCACTATTACCGATATTGAGCCAAGTTTCAGCTAATCTATACCTGTACAATTATTTTTCCTTGCCTCAGTGTAAAACCTTGTTTTGTATTTACATTGAATATCATTTTTTTAGATAAGACCCAGTGTTCAAGTCTGTTGAGATCCATTTGGATCTTGAGCCTATCTTCTGGGGTTCTGGCTACTTTTGCCAGTTTAGTGTTATCTGCTCATTTGATGAGCTCCTCTTCTATCCCCTCATCTAAATCATTGATGAAGATATTGAAGAGTATTGGGCTTAAAACAGAGTTTTGGAGTACCCCACTGCTTATTTCCCTCCATGTAGATATAGTTCCATTAAAGACTACACAATGAGTACAGTTAGCTAAAGTAATGGGGGGTGGGGTGTTCATTAGATTTCATTTGATTTCATTTGTTATGTATTTTCCACATTCTTTTCACAGACTTTCAAAGATTTTCTCAAGCAGAATAATCAACATTTGTTTTTTCCCCCCAAATTAAGATGCCAATTATATTTGTTATTGATCTGATTTTCAAATCACAAAGTTACATCAGGATCGGAAAAGCTCCTAAATCAACATAATTAATGTCTGTTGATATTTTTAATGAAAATTATGAATGCTTACATTTAGTTATTGATGCTATTGAAGTGAAGGGCCGTGGTGACAAAGTGGTTAGAATGCAGTACTAATATTATGTTGAGAAAATACTGTTATTATATGATCACTATTAATGAACATTATGATGATGATGACTATTGCTCAAACAAACTATAACCAGACAACACACTGTTTATACAGACATTGAAATTGTTGCTCTTTCTTTATATATATAGTAAAATAAAATAAACATATCTGTAAAAAGAAAAGAAAAATGCAGTACTGCAGGCTACTTCTGCTGTCTGCCTGCTGCCAGCAGTTAGGCAGTTCGATTCTCACCGGCTCAAGGTTGACTCAGCCTTGTATCCTTCCGAGGTGGGTAAAATGAGGATCCAGATTGTTGGGGGAAATAGGTTGACTCTGTAAATCACTTAGAGAGGGCTGTAAAGCACTGTGAAGCGGTATATAAGTCTAAGTGCTATTGCTATCCTTAGTTTACGATGACTATTAAACACCACCATATAATTCACTGAAATCTGAAACTTTTACTCTTCCCAATGGGAACCACACCACTAGTCGGTTTAATGTATAACAGAAAATTGATTTTCTTTTCTGAATTTTGCAAAATGATTAGATAGATTTATGGTATCCCCCTCTTGAAAAGATATAATACCACTGCAGCATACTTACAGAATTTAGGATAGGATAGGATAGAATTCTTTATTGGCCAAGTGGATTGGACACACAAGGAATTTGTCTTGGTGCAAATACTCTCAGTATATATAAAAGAAAAGATACATTCATTAAGAGTCAAGAATCATAAGGTACAACACCTATTGAGGACTCCAAAAGCAGAGCCATCTTTGAGATCTCAGGATTAAGCAGAAAACAAGGCCAAGCAATGCAGGCAGGCAGTAGGAGAACCCAAGAATTGAACAAGTTTGCATTTGATCAGGCTAACCACAGCAAAGAATGTGATAACTGCAAGAGATGGCAAGAGAAATGGTTAATTTCAACAGAAGAGACTTGTGGGCTCCTTGGTGCTTTCTGAGCTTGGTTGGTTGCCAGCAGACATTTCATTCTCCAATTATGGTAATAATTTTTGTGTGAGTGAGTGTGGAGTTTGATGCCTATTTATATACAGTAGCTTGCCCTGCCAGTGTTTGGGAGAGGTTGCTCTTCTCTGAATACAGCACTACTCTCTCTTTCACAGAAAAATGCAGAAAATTCAAATTTCACTAATTCTTGCAGACATTTGGATTCAAGTATGATCAATAGTAATAGACAGTCTAAGGTTAATTTTGGGGGGGGAAGAAACTACAGAGTCAGGTAGAGTATTCCAGACATTGACCACTCTGTTGCTGAAGTTGTATTTCCTTCAATCAAGTTTGGTGCAGTTGAGTTTGTATCTATTGTGTGCTCTTGTATTGTTATGGTTGAAGCTGAAGTATTCATTGACAGGTAGGACATTGCAATATATGATTTTATGTACTATACTTAGATCAGACCGAAGATGGTGTAGTTCTAGTTTTTCTAGGTCTAGAATTTCAAGTCTGGTGGCATAAGGTATTCTGCAATGAGTAGAGGAGTGGAGAACTCTTCTTGTGAAATATTTCTGGACTTTCTCAACTGTGTTAATATCAGTACGTAATGCGGGTTCCAGACTGATGAGCTGTATTCAGGTATTGCTCTAGCAAATGTTTTGTATGCCCTAGTTAATAGTGTGATGTTAAAAGAGAAAAAGCTACGTAGGATTAGGTTAACAACTCTTAATGCCTTTTGGCTATGTTGTTACAGTGGGCTCTAGCACTTAGATCATTAGAGATGAGTACTCCAAGGTCCTTGACAGAGTTTGGATCATCAACAAGGTCTTGACTATTCAGCTTGTATTTTATTTTCTGATTTTTCCCCCCAATATGTAAGACCGAGCATTTATTTGTTGAGATTTGCAGTTGCCATTTGTTTGACCATTCTGATATATAGTCAAGGTCTTTTTGAACGGTAGCAGTATTGTCTGTGGTGTTGAATAGCTTTATATCATCAGCGAAGAGAACGCAGTTGCTCTTAATACGATCACAGAGGTGATTTATGTAGAGTATGAAGAGAGTTGGTCATCTATGAAATTTTAGCTTAAAATATTGTACATGCAATATTTATGACTCTTCATAACTGGTCTTCTGTCGTGGTTTCCTGCTCTTCCGAGCTTCCCGTCTCATCCTTGAAAACTCTTTGCAGAGCAACCTTGTAAGATCCTCTGTGCTGATCCTTTCCTCTCTTCTTCCTCCCCACTAAGAAATAAAGCAGCGGGTTGATGCTGCTGTTGAGAATGGCACATCCTATCCCAATGGTCATGAGGAGGAGATTATAGCTATTAAAATAATGAATGACATAAAAGACATTCATTGGGAGAGATAGCAGGAGAAAGAAAAGGAGAGCCAGAAAGATAGTGGTGAGCAGTTTCCTTTGATTGCGTTGAGATTTAGATCTCATATGGATCAAGAGAGTCACAGTGGACACCACCATGAGAGGCGTACAAAGTAAACCATTCACAATCAGCTGGTAAAGCACAGGTGAACTTTCCAAGGCCCTGGTTTGGTGGAGAATGAAGTGCACCGCAGAGAGCAGGAAGGAGAGGATCCAGATGAGGCTACAAACAAGAGTGGATAAATATGGCGGACGATGGCAGCGATGCCAGAGAGGGAAGAGGACAGCCACACACCTGTCCAGGCTGATGGCCATCAGCAGAAACTGGCTGGCAGAATAGGTGAAGAAGAAGAACTCCATAAGTAAGAAGAAAAAGGTATCGATAGCGTATGTTCTGTGACTCCGAGTAAACACTGCCACAAATATAATTGCAGTAATGAGGGATGCGAGGACCCCACAATCAGCGATGGAGAGATTCAGGATGAAAGTGGTGAAAGGATTCCTCTTAATGCAACAGGCCAGAAGATAAATTGTCGTTCCATTTCCCACCAGGCCCAAAATGCAAATAAAGGCAAAGAATCCATTTAGAACATTTTCTGTTACATTATCAAACAGCTGATCATAAGGAAAAGAAAAAATTTCTGGTATTTTAGAAATATTTGGAGGAATTCTACTAGCATTGAAAAAAATATTGTTGTTTTCAGGATTATTCTTTCTATTAATCCAGGAATGGTCCTCTTGTATGCTAATATCACAAAGAAACAAAAGGAGACACAGTCCTTGTTAGAGAAATACATAGATAAACACATACACACACGCTCATTTTTTACACTTACACATATCAACCCATATCTCTTCTTTGACAACCTGATGGCAATTACAGCCCTAAAATTAACATTTCTTGCAAGATTGCTACACTCAATAGTGACTGAAGCTTCTCTGCAAATCTCTCAAAGTGTATTTCAGGAAACCTGCCACCAGTTAGACATTGTGGCTGAGGGCAGAGTACGGTTACCATGTATTTGAACGGGCAAAGGGCAATACAAACAATTGGAAAGGATGATAAATGCAGGGGAAAGTCATACTAATTGTTTAGTAAAAGGTAAGTTTTACTTCTATTTTCAAAAGCACTGAGAATGCGCAGTGCGCATCTGGCACGCATGCCTGCATGAAGTGTGTGCCCACCGAACCAGTTGTTACATTGGTTGAATCCCAGCACTGGATTGCAAGTGTGCAAACAGGCACACAATGGGAAATGCACTTTGAGATGAATGTGCTAATGCTAGCAGTTAGCTTTCAGAGTGTAATTGATTAAGGGCTTGTCAATTTCAGACAGAGTTTGTTAACTCTAGTAAGTATAGTTAGCATTTATTAGGGAAAAGCTGCTCACTTTGATACTCAAAAAGTCAGAGAATTTTAAACTACATCTGTCAGATGGAGGAAATGTGGAAAACAAATAGCACATGTCCACCTTATGGCAGATGTCCAGTAACTGTAGGTTACAGAAAATTATAATCAAAGTTTCTGGAGATCCTGAGGTTGCTGATCTTTTTCTCTAAGCAAAGGAAAATGATTTTGGGCCTATAGGTAGACCCCATATGTGACAGTTGTCATATGATTTTAAAAAGTCCCAAGGATTTCAACAAAGACCAACAAAGCTGGAATGTTCTCCTGGTTATGTGGAGATATTATATGGTGAGTTGAGAAACCCCCACTATGGAAGATTCCCTTCAAAGTAAGGGACCAGCAGTCACCAAAGGGCAGACCACCAAAGCAATCTTCCTTTTGGAATATTATGAAACGACTGGACGGTTAACTCCATTCCTGAAAAGAAAATATTTTGTTGTTCTGACCAAGGCTTCCCGAGACCGTAATTAAGCACATGCATAGTTAAAACAACTCTTCTTTTATTTCAACGCTGGGAATTATTTTCATTCCCAGCCAGTAATGAGTCCCAAACAGTCCCTTCGACATAAGCAGCCACCTTTCTTTCCTTTGAATGGCTGCCAACAACTAGAGTGCCAAATGAATTATAAAAAAACTAACCGAAGTACACAGTCCACACAGAGCTTCAAGGATTAATCCGAACAGAATGAATGACTTTGCTTCCTGCAAAGGTTTCATCATCTTTGCCTGTCCTTTATACCTTATGGGAGGGGCAATCATCTCCAAGCCTTATTACCGAGTCGCCTCTTTTGTCTCAGCTGCTCTTGCCTTCTAGCAGCTCTACATGCACTGGGAACAGGCTCCCCTTGTTCCTCAGCCTTGCTGCTGCCAGACTCTGGAGCAGAAGTGGTATTCAGCAGATTCTGACCAGTTCTGGAGAACCAGTAGCGGAGATTTTGAGTAGTTTGGAGAACTGTCAAATATCAACTCTGACTGGAGATTTTACAGTATCCTTCCCCTGCCACGCCCACCAAGCCACGGCCTCAGAACCGGTAGTAAAAAATTTGAATCCCACCACTGCTCTGGAGGCTCCGGAGTCAGCACCCCACTTCTAGATGGTCCTGGCCCCATCTCTGCATCAGACACAGGACCCTCGTCCGAGTCCTCTCCAGACTCCCTGACTGGTCCCTGTTCTTCCCCACTGTCCGATTCAGCTGCCGTCTGCACAGGCTGCCAGTGAATCACAACATTTGTATCATAATATACTTACTTGAGGAGTCTCTCCACAACACCAGGGGAGCCTGGTGGCATTATCTGGCTTGATGAATTACCTAAGGAAGCAATTATAGTAAGTCATTATTTTGATCAATAACAGCAGACAGCAAAAAATTTTTAAAATGCTCATTTTGAAAAGGAAGCTGTCCACAGCCCCCTGTTTTTCCTTCAGGGCCTCTAATAATTTTTTTCTAATTAAAGAAAAACAAAGAGGTTGACTTCATACCTTGTGTGCTTCCAAAGAACATTTCTGGGAGGATGTGGCCTGTAGGAAGCGACAGGTATCAGTGTTGTTGTTAAAATTCTCTATAAGTCTTACTTTATGAATAATTCCATCAGAAGCCATTTTGTGAATTCACCCACTGAATGTTTCAAAATGCCAATGCAATCCTCAACCTCAGGAGAGAGTGGACAACAGGAACTCAACATTTGGTGATAGAATTTCAATTTTGGAATAAGCTCACCGATGATGGGATTCAAAATTTTTTACTACCGGTTCTGTGGGCATGGCTTGGTGGGTATGGCAGGAGAAGGCTACTGTAAAATCTTCATTCCCACCCCACTCCAGGGGGAAGGTTACTGCCTCCCCACCCCATTAACCTGGTTTCCAGCTCTGTTCTCCTGTGCAGGGCAACAAAATAAGACCCAACTGATCAGCTGGGACTCTGGAGGCAGAGAATAGATGGGGGTGGGGCCAGTCAGAGGTGGTATTTGCCAGTTCTCCGAACTACTCAAAATTTCCACTACCAGTTCTCCAGAACTGGTCAGAACCTGCTGAATACCACCTCTGAAGCTCACAAAGCATTATGAACACTTGAGGTTTCCATTATCAGTATTATACCCACAAAGAAAGAGAAAGTTTATATATAATATAATATATAATATAGTTTTCATGATATTCATACCTTCTGAGTAATTAAATTGCTGCTCCATTGTGCAAAAAGTGTTTGCTTCCTTAGAAGAGTTCAAATCCGTGGATAAGGTGGACCGCCTGGGGCACTGCAATTTAAAGGGAAATATAATTATTAAACAAGAGCAAACTTGACTGTTCTCCTGATTGTCAAAATGACTGAAAGAAACCAAGCAATAAACTCTATTTACACTCCAAGACCAAATGCAATCAAAAGATCAGCAATACATTACAATAAACCCAGGAGTGGAATTCTACCGGTTCGGACCAGTTCGGGCAAACTGGATGTTAAATTTGCACCTGGTTCACTGAAGTAGTATTTGAACTGACCGGCTGGCCCCAACCACCATGCTCCTCCACTCCCAGGACTCTCCACGCAGAGCATTTTCAATGCAGGTAAGTGCAGGGTCTGCGGAGGCTCTGGGAAGGGAGAAACGGGCCTTTCAGAAGTCTGGAAACAGGCCTTTCTCTGGCTTCCGGAGGGCCTCCAGAGCCCGGGGGAAGCCATTTTGCCCTCCCAGAGGCCCGAGGGAAGCCTCTGGACCCTTGGGAAGGTGAAAAATGGCACTTCCTGTAGGCCATGCCCACCACAGCCATGTCCACCCAGCAAATGGGCAGCGAAACGATTGCTGGGATTTTTGAATCCCACCTCTGAATGACCCTAAGAAAGACATTTTAAAAAATTGTACATGATTAAAAGTGGGGCAGTTTTTTAAAATTAATAACAATTAATAATATGAGAGAAGAAATTGCAAAAACGTATTAAGGCTTATTGGAGTCAGAGATGAGAAGACTGGTGTCACACCAGTCTGGAAAAAAATTGCTGAGAAATTGAGTTTAATGTCTATGGAGAAAGGTGTATATGGAGATTCTCAGTCATCCAGATCATGGTTGTCCCAAAGGTGATATTTCAAGAGGCAATTGGACTTTCTGCTTTTTCTTTTGAAGACATTTCACTTCTCATCCAAGAAGAATGGCTGGAGAATTCTGGGAGTCAAAATCCACAAGTCTTAAAGTTGCCAAGATTGGAGACCTCTCGTGTAAACCATCATTCTAGCTTAGTATCTGAAAGTTTATTTTAAAGGAGTGGGGAAGATCATTCAAAATATTACACTGGTTGAAAAGTACCAAAATGCCTGCCTTATGGGACATCCTTGTCACAGCCCAGGATTCAGAGTAGGAAGAAGCCAGTAACCCAGTGGAATTTCAGCCTCAGGAGACACCAAGAAAAAGAAGAAACCACTACAGATGATAATATAATCAGAAAGATTCTGGAATGTGCATAAATGGATAGCTTAACTCTAAAAAATAAAGAAAAAGAAGATTTGGAATATTTTACAGTATGGGAACTTTTCTACAAAATGGTTAGTTGACAGATACAGAGGTTAGATGAGTGGATTTATGTGAAATATGGACTTCATGAGAAAGAAAAACCAATTAGTAAATATTTTGATGGTTATATAATTGATGTCAATATGGAATATAGTATACTTGCTAATAACGGTTGATACTATCTTATAATATCCCAACAAGACAGACACAGACACAGACTTCAGAGAGTAATTAGGACTGCAAAAAAAAAAAACCCCAAAAAACAATTACTACCAACCTGTCTTCCAGTGAGGACCTGTATACTGCACGAGTCAAAAAGAGGGCTGTGAAAATATTTACAGACCCCTCACATCCCAGACATAAACTGTTTCAACTCCTACCCTCAAAATGACACTATAGAGCACTGCACATCAGAACAACTAGACACAAGGACAGTTTTTTCCCGAACGCCATCACTCTGCTAAACAAATAATTCCCTCAACACTGTCCAACTATTTACAAAGTCTGCACTACTATTACTGTTAATCTTCTCATCACTCCTTATCACCCATCCCCTCCCACTTGTGTCTGTATGGCTGTAACTTTGTCGCATGTACACTTACGGTTTATATTGATTGTTTCCTAGTATGATTTGTTTATTGTACCCCATGACTATTATTAAGTGTTGTACCTGATGATTCTTGACAAATGTATCTTTTCTTTTATGTACACTGAGAGTATTTGCACCAAGACAAATTCCTTGTGTGTCCAATCACACTTGGCCAATAAAGAATTCTATTCTATTCTATTCTATTCTATTCTATTCTATTCTATTCTATTCTATTCTATTCTATTCTATTCTATTCTATTCCATTCCATTCCATTCCATTCCATTCCATTCTATATGGTTGTACATGATTAAAATGATTATGGTGATGTCTGTATTTTAACACTTTGGACACCTAGAAAACACTGTTCAATATAGAAATGGAATTTGTGATATAAAACGATAAAAATATGTATTTGAAAAAAGCTGATCCAACACAGGAACCATCAGATAACAGATAATCAGGGTTGGAAGGGACTTTAGGTCATCTATCCAACCCCACCCAGCCCAAAGAGGAGACCTTACACCATTTCTGACAGATGACAGTCCAATCTCTTCTTGAAAGCCTCCAGTGATGAAGCTCCCATAAGTTCCGAAGGCAAGTTCCGTTCCTTCAGTTCCATGCATTGATTGCTCTGTCAGAAAATGTCTCCTTATTTCCAGGTTGAATCTCTCCTTGTTCACTTTCCATCCATTATTCCTTGTCCAGCCTACAAGTGCTTTAGAAAATAGCTTCATCCTTCCTTGCCAGCCGCTTCCTCATTTATTTATTTATTTATTTATATTTTTTATTTTAATTTGTTTATTTTTTTCATTCCCCCCCTCCACAGGGGGCATTGCAATTTTGATTCTCCCCCCTTTTTAACCAAAAGAAAAAACCTAAGTATAACCACGACATACCTGTGCAGGTAAAGCGATTGTGCGCGGGCTGGGCAACATCAAACCTTCCTCTTCAATGATTCAGAAGCTGAAACCTTGCAGGCGGAGGAGAAAGGGTGGGTCCCACCAGGCGTGCAAATGACGCAGTTGTGCAAAGCTCCATTAAGGCACTTGGTGGCTAAAAAGGAGGCTGCATTGATTCTGCTGCCCTTTCTAAACTAAATCCTGTCCTTCTTTCATCACTTCAGAGTGGAGCTCTCTCGCCTGTAGCTGGGTGGCCCCCCCAAAAAATTACTAACAATCTGCCTTCCAGTGAGGACCTGTATACTGCACGAGTCAAAAAGAGGACTGTGAAAATATTTACAGACCCCTCACATCCCAGACATAAACTGTTTCAACTCCTACCCTCAAAATGACACTACAGAGCACTGCACACCAGAACAACTAGACACAAGGACAGTTTTCCCCCTCATGCCATCACTCTGCTAAACAAATAATTCCCTCAACACTGTCCAACTATTTACAAAGTCTGCACTACCATTAATTTTCTCATCACTCCTTATCACCCATCCCCTCCCACTTGTGACTGTATGACTATAACTTTGTTGCATGTATACTTAGTTTATATTGATTGTTTCCTAGTATGATTTGTTTGTTTATTGTACCCCATGACTATTATTAAGTGTTGTACCTTATGATTCTTGAGAAATGTATCTTTTCTTTTATGTACACAGAGTATTTGCACCAAGACAAATTCCTTGTGTGTCCAATCACACTTGGCCAATAAAGAATTCTGTTCTATTCTATTCTATTCTATTCTATTCTATTCTATTCTATTCTATTCTATTCTATTCTATTCTATTCTATTCTATTCCATTCCATTTCATTCCATTCCATTCCATTCCATTCTATTCTATATGTTTGTACATGATTAAAATGATTATGGTGATGTCTATATTTTAACACTTTGGACACCTAGAAAACACACTGTTCAATATAGAAATGGAATTTGTGATATAAAACAATAAAAATATGTATTTAAAAAAAGCTGATCCAACACAGGAACCATCAGATAACAGATAATCAGAGTTGGAAGGGACTTTATAGGTCATCTAGTCCAACCCCCTGCCGAAGCAGGAGACTCTACACCATTTCTCACCAATGGCAGTTCAATCTCTTCTTGAAAGTCTCAAGTGAACATCTAGAATAGTCAAGAGGGTGAGCGTATGACATCCAAGCCCTGGAACTCAGGGAGCAAAGGGGAGAGCAGGGCAAAGAGGCTCCATGAGGCTCCCTGCCAAACAATTGATTAACTCTTAATTGAAAAGAGTGATTTTAGAGTCAGTACTGACATCTGTTTCTCCAACGTTCCTGTGTATCCCACTCATTAAAAAAAATCCTGGAAATTTTCACTTTTGCACTGGTTGATAAACCTGGATTGACTCTTCAGACTGGATTTTGAATGGTCTCCTCTGTGAAACTACAGTTTCATAGTTTGAAAGTGAAACCTCCCAGGCAAGCTTTCTTTCCAATATATTTTGTTGATTACATTCCTTTCTTCGTTTAGAGAAGTGGAGAGTGGGTGGGGTTATGATATTCTCTCTCTGTGTGTGTGTGTGTGTGTGTTTTCTTGGGAAATAGAGATTCCTCACCTGCAATCTACAATGGAATGGAAAGGAGACTAAACAGATCTTCTATTAAATGGCAGAATAAACCTTGCAAATTGACAGATTAACAGAATTGGAAGGGACCTTGTAGGTCATCTATCCAATGCCACCCAGCCCAAAGAGGAGACCTTACACCATTTCTGACAGATGACAGTCCAATCTCTTCTTGAAAGCCTCCAGTGATGAAGCTCCCATAAGTTCCGAAGGCAAGTTCCGTTCCTTCAGTTCCATGGGTTGATTGCTCTCACTGTCAGAAAATGTTTGATCCCTTTCTTGCCAGCCGCTTCCTTCCTTCCTTATTTATTTATTTATTTTAATTTGTTTACTTTTTTCATTCCCCCCTCCGCAGAGGGCATTGCAATTTTGATTCTCCCCGCTTTTTAAGAAAAAAAAAACCTAAGAATAACCACGACGTACCTGTGCAGGTAAAGCGATTCTGCGCGGGCCGGGCGAAGTCAAACCTTCCTTTTCAACGATTCAGAAGCTGAAACCTTGCGGGCGAGGAGAAAGAGTGGGTCCCACCAGGCGTGCAAATGACGCAGTCGTGCAAAGCTCCATTAAGGCGCTTGGTGGCCAAAAAGGAGGCTGCGTTGATTCTGCTGCCCTTTATAAACTAAATCCTGTCCTTCTTTCGTCACTTCGGAGCGGAACTTTCTCGCCTGCAGCCGGGCGACCGTCGTGGGAGGGAGCAGGGAAATCTGTAGCGCCGCGTTGCAAAGATGCTTGGAAAGCGGCGCTTTTCGGGCTGAGAAAAAGCAAACAATCCTCCCGGAGGGGCTTGGAAATCCCCCATCCCATCGCCTTTCTAGTCGAGAGATTTGGAGAGTCTGGCGCCTCGATCACCAGTTGCAGAGATGTCCAAAGTGGAGAGAGAAAAAAAACTGTGGATTATTAACAGCAACAGCCTTATTAAAATAGTAATTAACAGTAAATAATAGTAAATAGTAAAGCTATTCAACACCACAGACAATACTGCTACCTTTCAAAAAGACTTGGACTATGTATCAGAATGGTCAAACAAATGGCAACTTCAAATCTCAACAAATAAATGCTCTGTCTTACATATTGGCAAACAAAACCAGAAAATAAAATACAAGCTGAATAGTCAAGAGCTTTTTGATGATCCAAACTCTGTCAAGGACCTTGGAGTACTCATCTCTAATAACCTAAGTGCTAGAGCCCACTGCAACTACATAGCCAAAAAGGCATTAAGAGTTGTTAACCTAATCCTGCGTAGCTTTTTCTCTGGTAATATCACATTACTAACTAGGGCATACAAAACATTTGCTAGACTAATACTTGAATACAGCTCATCAGTCTGGAACCCGCATTACATATCTGATATTAACACAGTTGAGATACTCCAGAAATATTTCACTAGAAGAGTTCTCCACTTCTCTACTCGTTGCAGAATACCTTATGCCACCAGACTTGAAATTCTAGACCTAGAAAACTAGAACTACACCACCTTCCATCCAATCTAAGTATAGTATATAAAATTATACATTGCAATGTCCTACCTGTCAATGAATACTTCAGCTTCAACCATAACAATACAAGAGTACACAATAGATACACACTCAAGGTTAACCGCACCAAACATGATTGCAGGAAATACAACTTCAGCAACAGAGTGGTCAATGTCTGGAATACTCTACCTGACTCTGTGGTTTCTTCCCCAAACCCCAAAAACTTTAACCTTAGACTGTCTACTATTGACCTCACCCCTTTCCTAAGAGGTCTGTAGGGGGCGTGCATAAGTGCACCAACATGCCTACCGTCCCCGTCCAATTTTTTTCTTTTCTTATATGTATCTATTTCATGTATTCACAACTATGTATATACTTATACCTATTATCTTGTAAGCAATTGACAAATCCAATAAATCAAATAAATAAATAAATAAATAATGTTTATGGGGATGGTCCGTCTTCCAGGCCTTGGTTGTCCCCAAGGTGCATTTTCAAAGAGGCAACTGGACTTCCTGTGTTTTGTTTTTCTATGGGGAAAAAAAGCATCTTTGAGAGCAAGGTCAATAATAAACAACAGTCCTGGAATTGCTCTTGTGGGAGGAAGGAAATGTAACGACATCATAAAAGCCTGGATGAATTTTCGCATCGCTGAGGGCAGATATCGGTGGCCGAAATGGATGTGTTTTTTTTGAATCTCTTCTCTCCTCTCCTCTCTCTCCCTCTCTCTCTCTCTTCTCTCTCCTCTCTCCTGTCTCCTCTGTCTCTTCTTTCTCTCTTTCTCCCTCTCTCTTTCCTCTCTCTCTCTTTCTCTCTCTCTCTCTCCTCTCTCTCTCTCTCTTTCTCCCTCTCTCTCTCCTCTCTTTCTCTCTCTCCCTTCCTCTCTCTCTTTCTCTCTCTTTCTCCCTCTTTCTCCCTCTCTCTCTTTTCCCACTCCCTCTTTCTCCACCCCTTTTTAAAAATTTTTTTGGGGAAATAACTTCAGGACCTAATCTGTGTTTATAAAACAAATGTATATGTTAAATGTCTTTTTGTGGAGTTATCTTCAGTTAGGACTGGGTAGAAAATCAATAGGAAATTCCCTTCCATCTAGGGAATGGAGAATCACCGAAAGGAGATTTTGATGAGATTGAGCAACCATTTCTCTGAGATAGTACAGAGTCCTCTGTGGTTGGACCAGAAGAACTCCAACATCCCTTCCAACTCTGTTTTTCTGGAATTTGGGAGAGAAAAATTTTAATTGGTCAAATCCATCCCACTCCCTCTTTCGTCTCTCATCTCCTCCTCCTCTCTTCTCCTCCATCTCTCCCCTCTCCCCTCTCCCCCCTCTCTGTCTCCTCCTATCATATCTCCATCTCTCTCTCTCTTACCACCATCTCTCTCGCACATCTCTCTCTCCACTCTCTCTCAAATTTCCCTCCCCCTCTCTCATCTGCCTCTCTCCCTCCCTCTCTCTCTTATCTTCATCTCTCTGTCTTTCTTTCTCTCTCTATTACCTCCATCTCTCTCACACATCTCTCTCCCCCTTTTTCAAATCTCCTCCCCCCCTCACATCTCCCTCTCTCTCTCCCTCTCTCTAATCTCCAGTTCTCTCTCACACATCTCTCCCTCCCTCCCTCTCTCATCTCCCTCTCTCTCTTTCTCTCTCTCTCTCTTATCTCCATCTCTCAATCTCTATAGCTTCTTAATCTCTGTCATCATCATCATCATCATCATCGTCATCCCTCTCTCTCATTTTTATTGAAACTTCTTTTTTTTAAAGTTAAACCTTAATCCAAACTAATATAAAGCAAGGAAGAAAAAGGAAAGGAAAGGGAGAGCAAAAAGTTTGCAAGAACAGAAAAAAGATTAAGAAAAGTAGAAAAAAAGAAGATACAGAAAACGGCTTTCAATATTCAATGCAGCAGTTATAAACACTATTACATTTTAAACTCTCTGTCTAAAATGATATCATGACTCTCAGGATTTTGGACCTCACTTTCTTAAACAGTTTACTGCATAATTAGTAAAATCAGTCTCATGCTGCAGATAATCTTCTGCGATTTCTGTAAGGTGATGTCCCTGGAGTTTTAAGAAAGTAGAGATTCCTTCTTATTTTTCAGATTATCTTTTTTTAATTATTACTTTGCATCCTACTGTTCTAAAATTCTTAGGAGTTTCCTTTCATCTCCAGTTTCTGTCAAACTTTAGGGCAGTCTTTGTTGCCTTGTTATCCTAACTGAAAATAAGATTTTAGAGGTGGAAAAACAAGTGGAAAAAACTTCAAAATGTGGGATGTGGTAATCCAGATATAAGCATCTAGTTTTCTTACTGTTCACCAAGACAACCAAAGCAATCTGAAAACCATATTCTGAATGAAATCCAGTTGAAAAGCCCCAGAAAAAAAAATCAGTATTATTCAGGTGAAACTGGAACTATGAGACCACCATTTTCTTAATCACTTAACCCTGGAGTGGAAGATTAGAGACTGGTCTAGACCAGGATTTTTCAAACGTGGCAACTGTAAGACTTCAATTCCCAGAATTCCCCTAGCCAACAAAACAGGAAATGGCTATTTTCAGTCAATAGTATAATGGCTTCCTCCTTTATGCAATGAGGAATATACCCCTTAGTCATGGAGATAGGAATGCTATTTGCTCTGGAAAAAGATAATTTTTTCATTTAAAAAATTACTTTTATGCATTGGTCATTACATAATCCCCCAACCTGGAAGCTGTGAATAGCATTAAAGGAATCCCTTCTCATCTCCATTTCATTCTTCCCTCTGAGAAAATGAGTGGCCTAATTCTAATTCTAGTGGACTCTAGAAAGAGTGCAGAGAAGAGCAACAAAGATGATTAAGGGACTGGAGGCTAAAACATATGAAGAATGGTTGCTGGAACTGGGTATGTCTAGTCTGATGAAAAGAAGGAGTAAGGATGGAGTAAGAAGGAGTAAGAAGGAGTAAAGAAGGAGTAAGCTGGTTAGCCAACTTAGCCCGTTCTGGACCGCTGATGCCCTGCGTCGTCACTCGCATTGTTATTTGCGACTTCGACTACTGCAGCTCTCTATCTAGGACTGCCCTTGCATACCATCCGGAAATTGCAGCTGGTACAAAATCGCGGCTGGTGGTGATGGGAGTTCCCCGGTTCTCCCATGTTGCCCCCCTCCTGCGCGGCTTGCATTGGCTGCGGTTGCACTCGGGTGAGATTCAAGGTTCTAACAACATACAAAGTCCTTCATGACATGGGTCCTTATTATTTAAGGGGCGACTGCTGCCGACATCGAACATTAACAGCCTGTGCGAACTCATAGACAGGGGCTCCTTGGGGTCCCGTCGGCCGGGCAGTGCCGGCTGGCGGCTCCCCGATGGCGAGCCTATTCTGTTGCGGCCCCTGACCTCTGGAACCAACTTCCCTGGAGCTCCGCCTGGCCCCTGACCTCCGCACTTTCCGTCGACTTGAAGACCTGGTTGTTTAATCAATCCGGGCTGTGACCCTGGGGTGGGGTGGTTTTTAGAGTTTTAATGCTGGGATTTTAGTATTAATTGGCAGTTGTTTAATCTGGTTTTATTTAATTTATTGTTGTGTTGTTTTTACTTTGTAAGCCGAGTCCTTTGGGAGAGGGCATATAAGTCGAATAAATAAATAAATAAATAATAAATATGATAGCAGTGTTGCAATATCTCAGGGGCTGCCACAAAGAAGAGGGAGTCAAGCTATTCTCCAAAGCCCCTGAAGGCAGGACAAGAAGCAACAGGTGGAAACTAATCAAGGAGAAAAGCAACTTAGAACTAAGGAGAAATTTCCGGACAGTGAGAACAATTAATCAGTAGAACAACTTGCCTCCAGAAATTATAAATGCTCCAACACTGGAAGTTTTTAAGAAGACAGTGAATAATCATTTGTCTGAAGTGGTGTATGGTTTCCTGCCTAAGCAGGTGGTTGGGCTAGAAGACCTCCAAGGTCCTTTCCAACTCTGTTATTCTATATTCTATTCTAATACATTGGCTTGGTTGGCTTCAAAAAAGAGATGGGGCCGATTCATGAAAAACCTGGGGATCAGTGGCCTTGCTGGTGGTGGGGCTGCTTCTGCTGGGAGAGATGTGGGCTTCCTTGTTCAGTTGCTTGGCCAATGTCAAAACAGATAGCTGGGCTAGTTTAGGCAAGCGGCACTGCTTATGTTTCAATATACTTATGACTGAAAGTTGACTATGGCCAACTGGGAATCTACACAGTCACAGTCTATCATCTCAGATGCTACATTTACATCACCTCTCATCTTAAACCCTTTCCTTTTGAACTATCCTAATGCTAGGCAATCATTTTTTAAAACAAATTTCCATTGAAAAAGAACATGTTAGTGATCGTTTTTCTCAGCTCTTCCTGGTTCAGTTTGTGCATGTGTAATCAATATTTGTGACCAATATTTCAAAGGAAAAAACTTAATGACAAATAACCACATGTGTCCAGAACATCAAAAGAAGATTTAGCATTCACTGCAGACTAGGATTGATAAGGGTTGTGAAACCACATTGTCAATCTTGAACCCTTATTAAAGGAGGATTGACCCTGTGTGTATAACTCACAGTGCTACAAGGAGAAAACACTCTAAGTAATGCTGTAGTAGAGACATCAGTACTTCTACAGTCTCCAAACATTTGTGAGAACTTTGTTTCTGGGACTCATCCTGAACAAAGAAAGCATTCTTTCCACGCAATAGTTACCATGAGGAAAGTTCTACCTTTTCTGTGGAGATACCTGGTGATGATGTGCAAGAATCCCTGGTGAGAATGAGAAGGTTCCTTTGAGAATCCAAAGAAGTCAAGATAAATAGATTTCTCTGAAGAATCCAGTTTGGTATTTATTTGATGTAGCTGTGGTGAGCAATGAGACTTTATTCAGCAAGAAGAACACTTTTCCAGGTACAGAAAAGAGGAACTTGCTTAATATTTTGTTATGTGCTTCAAAAATGTTTTTCTACACATTTTTATGCAAACAAATGTTTAAAGATTTCATAACTGAAAGAAAAGCAAGAAGCATCAGACAGAAAAACGGTCCAATCTCATCTATGCTCATAATTCCTGGAAGAATGAGAAAACACATGAAATTGAACCTTAAAGTCTGTTTCATCCTTTGTTGGCAAACTTTAGTGATTGTTCAGCTTTTTGCATGAAATCTGAAAGTCAATTGAATAGATAAATTAATATTTTTGTAGCTTTCCATTAGTTGTGGGTTTCATTAGAAGACGTAACAGATTATATACATTACCATAACAAATGCTGTGTCCTACACATTGCCAAAAAAAATCAGTACACCAAATACAAACTAGGTGGATATGACCTCGTTGATGATCCTCACTCTGTCAAGGACCTTGGAGTTCTCATATTAAATGACCTAAGTGCCAGAACTCACTGTAGCAACATTGCCAAAAAGGCATTAAGAGTTGTAAATCTAATCTTACAAAGCTTCTCTTCCAGAAATATTGAATTGCTAACTAGGGCATACAAAACCTTTGCTAGACCAATACTCAAATACAGCTCATCTGTCTGGAATCCACACTGTATATTGGACATTAATACAATTGAGCAAGTCCAGAAGTATTTCACGAGAAGAGTGCTCCACTCCTCTGCTCACAGCAAAATACCCTGCGCCACCAGGCTTGAAATTTTGGGCTTGGACAACCTTGAACTATGCTGCCTATGGTTGGACTTAAGCGTAGTACACAAAATTATCTGCTACAATGTCCTACCAGTCAATGACTACTTCAGCTTCAACTGCAACAACACAAGAGCACACAACAGAAAAAAACTCAATGTAAACCGTTCCAAACTTGATTGCAGAAAGTACGACTTCAGCAACAGAGTAGTCAATGCCTGGAATGCACTACCTGACTCTGTTGTTACATCCTCTAACCCCCACTCCTTTAACCTTAAACTATCCACTATTGACCTCACCCCATTCCTAAGAGGTCTGTAAGGGGCGTGCATAAGTGCAAAATTGTGCCTACCGTCTCTGTCCTATGGTCCCCATTTATTTGTACCTATTTCCTGTATTCTTACTCATGTTTATACTTATACCTATTATTTTGGAAGCAATTGACAAATCAAATAAATACAATAAAAATAAATAGAACTCAGTTCCTGAAACTCATACTGAACTTGGAGACAATAATTTTCATATAACAGTTATCATGATGAAAGTTCTACCTTTGCTGTGGACATATCTGGTGATGGTGTGCAAGAATCCCTGGTGTGAACCAACAGATTTGTGTGAGAATTCAAAGAAGTACAGGAAGCTACATTTCTTTGATGAATCCAGTTTGATCTGTATTTGATGTGGATGCGGTGAGCAAGCAGAATTTATTCAGCCTCACAAACACTTTTCCAATTACAGAAAAGAGGATCTTGCATAACACTTTCTTATCTATTTGGAACAAGATAGTGTTTCAACACATTTTAGGGAAACTAGTATTTGAAGATTTAATCATAACTTTAAAGAAAAAAAAACAAGAAAAAAATGTGACACTGGAATTCTGTCTAAAGACATCTCTGTTCATAACTTCTGGAAGAATGAGAACACACTTGAAATTGAACCTAAATTCTGTTTCATCCTTTGCCTGCAAACATTAGTGATTTTGGCATGGAATTTTACATTTATTTGAATGGATAAATAAGTAAATAATTTTGTAGCTTTCTATGAGTTGTGATGGTTCATTAAGACTGAATAGATGTTATATATCAGGATATGTTCTTGAGAATGTAGATTGGGTTAAAAAGGAGTATTTCCACAATTTCCACTTTAACTTTGTGGCTTTACAGAAGCATGACGCATGGGGCTAACTACTTTTTAAAAACTGGAATCTTCCCAGACTGACAGTCATCACATGGGAAATGATAAATAGCACTTGGCACTTAGACTTATATATCACTTCACAGTGCTTTACAGCCCTCTCTAAGCAGTTTACAGAGTCAGCCTCTTGCCCCCAACAATCTGGGTCCTCATTTTACCGACCCCGGAAGGATGGAAGTCTGAATCAACCTTGAGCTGCTCAGAATCAAACTCCTGCAGTGAGCAGCGAGTTAGCTTGCAGTACTTCATTCTAACCACTGCACCACCACGGGTCACTAAAGAAGCCACTATGGAGCTGAAGCAGGTGGGTCAATTTTAGATCTCTTGTGCTTGCACAAGGATTGAGCTAATTCCTGCTTGAGACCTCCCTGCTGTCTGGTTGGGTGTTTCCCAACACCGTATTTGGGTTGAAAATATTATTTGGAGCAACGGAAGTAACAAAAAGGCTATAATTGAAGACCTGGTTATTTAACCAAGCCGGGCTGTGACCCTTTGGGGGTTGGGGTGGTTTTTATCATGGTTTTATCATGTATTTATGTAATTATATTTCAATGGGGCTTGTTAGTTTAATTCTTTTTTAATTATTCATTGTTCTTGTTGCTTTAGTTGTGAGCCGCCCCGAGTCTTCGGAGATGGGGCGGCATACAAGTCTCATTAATTAATAAATAAATAAATAAATAAATAAATAAATAAATAAATAAATAAATAATCCTGTGGTGGTTTTAAAGAGCCAGAAAGCCTGACACATGAAGCTACGTCTAAAGAATACTCAAAACCAGTGGTGGTATTCTACCAGTTCAGTCCAGTTCTGGTGTACCGGTAGCGCCAAAGATCAGCTGGCAGAGAACCGGTTTGAGCCTTTTTAACCTCTCAGCTGTTTGCCACGGCAGAACGGATTGCTGTGCTAAACAGCTGAGAGGTGCAGTAGCTTAGTTTTTACTGTTTTAATGTGTGCACAAAGTGTGTGTTTGGTGCACGCATGCGCACAATCGTGTGATTGCACAAGTTGCATGAGTCACATGATCCCACTCCTGCAGCCACCCCCACCAAGCCATGCCCACAGAACCAGTGGTGGAAACTTTTGAATCCCACCACTGCTCAGAACTGCAAATGGACAGGAAGGCAGCAGCCTAAGGACTCACAGGCATTTTTCATTTTGTCCATGTAAGACTCTACTTTGTGAGTTTCACTGGTTACTAGCAGATGTCCAGGTATAAAGGGTTTTTTGGAAGAGGCCTTGAGAAAGGATGATTTATGATCAATTCCCTGAAATTAGGTTAAATTTTTGACTGGCCTGGGTTACAGACATTCAAATGCATATAGAATCTACCCCATTTTTGCATTTTTACTTTTTTCTATGTCTTTGAGGCCTACAGTTCTACATTTCTTACAAGTTCCATATCCTCCATATCTTAAACCATAGAAATGGTGGTAGACTTTAGGAGAACCCCTCCCATACTACCACCTCTTACAATACTAGATAACACAGTATCAACAGTAGAGACCTTCAAATTTCTAGGTTCTACTATATCACATGACTTAAAATGGACACCTAACATCAAAAACATCATTAAAAAGCACAACAAAGAATGTTCTTTCTGCGCCAACTCAGAAAGCTCAAGCTGCCCAAGGAGCTGCTGATCCAGTTGTACAGAGGAATTATTGAGTCTGTCATCTGCACTTTTATAACTGTCCAGTTTTGTTCTGCAACCACCAACCTCTTAGTCACTTTACACTGGAGTGGAAGATTAGTGATAAGGGCTTAAGGGCTTTTCAAACTTGGTAACTGTAAGACTTAGGGACTTCAATTCCCAGAATTCCCCAGTCAACAAAAGAGAGGATGTCTAGATAGCTCCATCTTTATGCAAACAGGAATGAACATCTTACTGAGGGAGTAATGAAGGCTATTAGCTCAAACAATGCTCATTTTTCATTAAAGACTTACTTTTATGTGCAGTTGATAATTGCACATATATTTCTTTTCTCCTGGAGCTGAAAAAAAACCATTAATGGAATCTCTTCTCCATTCTTTTTCTCCCTCTGAGAGAATGAGTGGCCCAATACATTGGCTACCAGCTTGGTTAGCTTCTAAAAAGAGATAGGACCAATTCATGGAAAACCTGGGGATTGGTGGCTATTAGCCTTGATGGTGGTGGGGCTCTTTCTAGAGGGCGTCTGCTGGGAGATAAATGGACTTTCTTGTGCTAATGGTTCGCCATTGTCAGTACAGATACTTGGGCTAGTTGAGCCAAGGGGCACTACTTCTGTTTCTATGTATTTATGACTGAAAGTTGACTATGGCCAGCTGGGAATCTGCACATTCAAAGTCCAACAACTCAGATGCTACGTTTTCAGTATGTCACCTCTCATCTTAAATCCTTTCCTTGTAAACTATCCTAATGCTAGGCAATCAATTTTTTATTATTTTCGATTGAAAAAGAACGTGTTATGTGTTATTTTTCTTTGCTCTTCCTGGTTCAGTTTGTGCATGTGTGATCAAAATATGGGAGAATTGAGGACAGTGGAGAAAATACAATATGACCTCTCAGCCATGAATTTGGAGTAGTAGAACAGTAATTTCAAAGAAGTGGATGATTACTTTTGGCAGGCAGAGAAGAAAAGGAGGAACAATCCAGCTTTATATGCATCTTTGGGAAAGGTAGTTTTGGAAAATGTGCATATCTCAGTGGCCATAGGAAAACACTAGACTTCTACACAACACAGTGAATTATTATTAATTTATTTGATAAATGTATATCCTTCCTTTCTCTTTATTCACAGTTCAAGTGGCTAGCAATAGATAAAAATAGAAAGAAGATGCTACTACAATAGATGATTACAATTTTAATTAAAGCTGAATTAAAATCAGTTTCCCCAAATCGAAATCCATTGTGCAATATAATAATTTTTTCAATTATTTTTTTGTATTTTCCATTGTTACCTTATCACATTGTACCATTTTCTTGGTGGTATGTAGGAGTTCTATAATTACAGTAGCAATATACTGTCTGGGTACAATCTCTACATTCTCTACTGAATATTGATAATAAGTCTTATACATACCATAGTTATAATTATTATTCTCACTACCTATTCATCTTCCTCTTCACTTATTCTTTATAAGTTTTACATTGCTGAGTTAGGCCCTCTACTCAATTTTATCCGCCTCTACTCAATAATATCCATCATCTATAAATGTCTGATAGACATCCACTTATAGCCAATAAACCTCCAAATAATCCTAAATTTATCTATCTTAATTATTTACTATTCATTATTCTATTATTTGTTTACATATCTAGATTACTAGCATCTGCTACTAATAGAATAGTTTCCCAATTCAAAAAGTGATCCTCTCCCCGTTTCTAATTTCTATTGTTATACTAATTCTTGTTCATTTTCATATCTCAGCTGTTATTGCTTCTTTGTGCAATATAACTAAACAGATAACAGATAATCAGAGTTGGAAGGGACCTTGTAGGTCATCTAGCCCAACCCCCACCCAAGTGGGAGACCCTACACCATTTCTGTCAAATGGCAATCCAATCTCTTCTTTAAAGTCTCAAGTGATGGTGCTCCCACAACTTCCGAGGGCAAGCTGTTCCATTGGTTGATTGTTCTCGCTGTCAGAAAGTGTCTCCTTATTTCCATATTAAATCTCTCCTTGTTCAGTTTCCATCCATTATTCCTTGTCTGGCCTACAGGCTTTAGAAAATAGCTTGACCCCTTTCCTCTCTGTGGCAGCCCTCAAATATTGGAAGACTGCTATCATGTCTCCCCTGGTCCTTCTCTTTATTAGACTAGCCAAGCCCAGTTCCTGTAACCGTTCTTCATATGTTTTAGTCTCCAGTCCCTAATCAACCTGGTTGGATGGCATATTAATGAAGCATATACTGTATATCGGATGGGTGCCATGTGGATGTTAACTCAGAATTAGTTTTCCAGAGTCACTGATCAATTGTCACTGGTAAATTAATTTTGCTGGGTAAGTGACTAGGGCAGCCGTGGGCAAACTACGGCCGGGGCGGATCCGCCCGTTTGGCTGTTCTATCCGCCCATGGAGCCAAAAAGCGGAGGGTTCTCTTGCTCTCCCAGAAGGCTACGTGTAATCTAACTTTGAACTTATATTAGTTCACACAAACACTCCATCCATGCTTTTGTTCTGGCCCTCCGGTCCAGTTTAAGAACCCATTGTGGCCCTCGAGTCAAAAGTTTGCCCACCCCTGGACTAGGGGGATAAAATAGCTAGGAACATCAAAGCATTTGAAACAGTGTTTGGAACATTTTAATTTGTGCTTGCAAATAAACAAAGAGCAAGTGCAGAGATGTGAAGGTAGGAGAATCATTCCATTCAGCTACAGAATAATAACTGAGATCCAAGAAAAGTTCAACCCCTTTAACCCATTTTTTATTTCATTGTCATCACAATAGGATGGATCTGTTTGAACTATCTTGGAAACCACTGCTATAGCTGAGAAAGTGACAGTCTTATTTTCTAACTTCCACAGGATTACATTTCTGCTAATCCTGAATTTGCTAGAGCAGATTTGTCTGAACTGAGTGTCACATCCTGGCAGAGAGGTATAAAAAGATGGAATTGCATTTTTTCCCCCAGTCTTGTGTGAGAACATCATAACAGGCTACCAACCGGGACCTCTGGTTGCTCTTTGCTCTCTTCTTCCTCTTTGAAGAGTGTTTGGAGATTTATTTTTAAGTTGTATGGTGAATGATGTTCCTTCTTTCTCCCCAGTAGAAAATAGATTAGTGGGTTGACACTGCTGTTTAAACAAGGACATACGTAGCCATATGAAAGTAAATTCAAATGATGCACTTGCCCCAAACATACAATAAGATAAATGACAACTGGTGGGAAAGAAAAGATGAGGAAGAAAAACAAGGCAAGCAAGATGGCAGTGAGAAGTTTTCCTCGCCTCTTCATTCGTGATTTAAGGTAGCCTTTGATTAAGAGGGCCAGACTGGAGGCTACCATGAGTAGAAGGCCAACCGAGGTAAATATGAGAATATGAAGAACTTTGGATTGTTTTTGTTCAGGTGAATTTAGAGTGTAATAAATTACACAGAGAGGATAGAGTATCTATGACAAGGCACAGAGTATGGTGGACAGGTATGGAGGCTGATGGCATCTATGCCAAATTGGGAAGAAGAGGCCAAACACGGTCAATGCTGATGATTGTCAGAAGAAATTGACCAGTGCAATAAGTGAATATGAAACATGCTGTTATTGCTGTGGGAACACTTGTAATACTCAGGGTCAGAATTCCTGTCAGAAAAAGGAATATTAGACTCCCACTATCAGCCACGGCCAAATTGAGGATATAGACGGTGAAAGTCCTCTTAATCCAGAAACCCAAAAACTTGATGACAATTCCATTTCCCACAATCCCTGAAATGCAGATTAAAATGATTAAATAATAGAAAGTTTTTTTCAGATCTTCAGATTCAAAATTGCTGTCAGTTAGGTTTCTGGCAACTGTGCCATTGTGTTCAGTAGAATTGAAATTGTCTGGGATTTTCTTCATTTTGACATCTATTACTCTGGACAAAATGGCTGCTATCTTCTGCGGAAATGAATCTGGACTCCCACACTGTAAAGGATTTATTTCACCTCAGTTCCTCTCCATAGAAGCAAAGCAGAAATGACTCGTGAAGACAGCTTGCTTGATCACTTTGCCGAACAAAAGAGAGATCCTCTAGGTTTTGTGGGGAGTTTGACTTCCTGTAGGTTTTTCTTCTTTTGAGAACTGTGTGAAAAGCGGAAAGAAAACAAACAATGATCTTATGATCGTTCAGATGGCATACAATACAGTATGGATCTTCCCAGTTTTATTCTAAAGTGCACTTAAAAGTGCTGTACAA